>JARK01001407.1:412740-476153 GCA_000688135.1 Ancylostoma ceylanicum | reverse complement strand
CGAAAAGTCCGAAAATGAACCGCAAAGAAGAATGCCTCTCAATGACACGGGAGCTCGCCCCATATCTTGATCTGCTCTTCTGATCCAGAGAAGGCGGTCAAGTCGTTCGCTTGCGTGGACAGTTAGCGGTCGTTAGCATCGTAACATCACTGTTGCCACACAAAAAGGTGAGCATTGGTCTGTGAGCTAGATCTGTGAGGAAAAACAGGCATAGAGTTTTGTTTGCATAGTTCTGGAGAGATTTGATCGGATAGTTGGCTTGTCGAATCGCCCATTTCAGGCTCTGAAGACGGCGATCTGCCGAAACGTTAGCCGACATAAATGTATTACCAACCTCGTGTATAGCTCAAATAACAACTAAAATATTAAAGAAGCATGCCGAGGTTTATCAATAGTCGAACATTCGAGTTACTTCGCGATGATTTTAGATTGTTGAGACTTGTGACTGATCGAGATTGAACTGACGAACTCGTATGGCTAGTTTTCACACATTTTCACCGCGCATGCCCTAAATAGTTATTTTCATTAATTGTAAAATCTTTCGTTTTCGGTCTTGAGCTTTGTTTGTTTTCGGTTTTGAGCTAGGGTTCCGTTGAGAGCTGCTTGTCTTAGGTAGCCTGTTCTTCGTAAGAAACAGGACCCTGGGACGTGGTGGCTGATGACCGGGCCTTTGGTTTACTTCATGTTCCTTGATGTGCTGTCTCCGTCGTTCGTGCTCGTCTGCATGCTTGTCGATGCGCATGTATTTCCTTCAACCACTTTCTTTTACCTATATTTGCCCACAGTGTCCGTGTGGAATCACGCTATAGTTATCAACCCTATTTTTACCCCAATATCTCTTGAGTCTGACCAAGCGTCACCGGTTTCTCTTCGTTGTACGCAAGGGACCCCCTTGTCGCTTTGGCCAACGAGGGAGATTTTTGCCTGGTCCTTCTCCTACTTCCCAATTTGTTCCTTTTGTAATCCCCACCAGGTGATGATAGTTTTATTCAAAACTTAGAAATTTTTCGAGGAAAGAGTATAAACGTTATCTGGAGTGTTTGTGCATTACTCACATTGAAGAAGTTGTGGTATGGAAGAAAACTGACGATATATCAACTTTATTAGTGAAGCTACAACAATTTAAAAGAACCCATTCACTGACAAATGCCTTTGCCCGAGAACGCCGCGCCGCGGTCCTGCCCCTTGTCTATGGACTTTTGAAGTTGACTGTACGTCTTCCTATATTAGGTTGTCGTTAAACTCGACATGGAGTGTAGCACTCTGCGTCATCGTCGCTGACGCAGCGAAACAACGGTGCACATCGATTGTCGGCGCTTGCGGCCGCCAGTTGATTATGTCGCTGATGTTCGCCACGGAAGGTCACTGCAAGCGGCTGTGATGGAAGAAGCTATATTCCACCTGAAGAATAGGAACAACTTAAGAAATAAAAACTTGCAAGAATTGTAGTAACAGATCATCAATGTCAGTATAGGTCAGCTTGCTGCAAACTACAGAAGTTGTAGAATACAGTGCATGAGAAGGAATCCTGGTGAAAAAAGTAACATGAAATGTAGTCGGATGGTTTAGAAATAAAAGCAAGCAAAGTAAAAACAAGTGGTAGACCTTCACGTTTGGCTACTATAGTGAAGTCGCGATGCGCTGCACAGTCCTAGCCTCCACCGAACCGACAAAATCAATAAAGTGTACTTTGTTCGCCTTCCCAATTTTCATCATAGAAAGTATCAAGAAGCTTCAGGATTTGATGTTATTCGAGTTTAATTTAAAATGAGGCCATGCTTCCGGTTCTCGACATCACAATTTATTGAGCTTAGCATGCAGAGCAAATATGGAGGCGCTGTCATTGATTCATTCTATCTCGTCTTCCTAAAGTTTTTAACTTTGAATTTCACAAACGTCCACAGTCACTCCTCCCTACTGACGAGCCTCGGGAGTGGTTTCTCACGCGTTTTTGGATGTTATCACCTGTCTGTCTAGGGGCAGAGGCGAAACAGACTTCAGTGGGATATTTTTCGATGAAGAGCCGCATGAACTATTCTTGTCATTTGTGTATTTTCATATTTGCATCTACAGGGTATCGCAAAATAGATTCTGTATTGTTCAAGCTTTAATGACTAATGTAGAAATGCAAAGAGGCAAGCACCTCTTCACGATCTCATATCAAAGAACTGATTTTGTTGATGAAGAACCCTGTTGACTACATTCACATGGATTAAAGTGGAAATGTTAAATGTGGCTTTAGTGAGAACCGCTCATTGACACATTCTCCTCACTATCATTTATGTTCCAACTATTAATGGTGGAATAGCGTAAAAATTGTATCGCACTAAAGCTTCTTGTGTTGCTTTGATAGCACCCGGATCCCCTCGTGCATTTATTTCTGATATGGTTTCATATAGGTTCATGTAGATTTAGGTTTCTTTGGTTGAAGCTCTCCGGGAGGAAGATGCCAGGACCACGCTGCAGAAAGACAATGAATGTGTGTATGATCTAAACATACAAACAAACAAGATCTTGTTTTTGAATAAACTTTCGTTTGTTGTAGTTTTGATTTTGTGTTGGCTGTTTGTGTAGTTGCTCGACTACGCTCACATCTTACTTCGAGTTTCGTGGTTAGTAATTAATCTCACATCGATTGCAAACATTAAGTTTTCTTCAAACGAATCGAGATATCTACGACGTCCTTTCCGGTTATGGAACAGCTCAAGGATCTGGTTAGTCGGGCTTATCGTTGGCCTGTATATTTAGTGTATTTCAAATGGACTCGTTTTTAGTCAAGTTTCTGATTTAAGAAAAAAAAGTTTTGAATCGCGTTTCTCGGGAAAAAATTGGTGCACCACTTCCTTTGGGTGATATTACTGCACTGCTCTTTGTTTAACGCTAGAGCTTGCATTTTGATCTCATCCAACGCAAACTTGCATTGGAAGAGATTCTTCTATAGTTGTTGTCCCAAGGTGTTGTGTGATTGCAAAGTTTTTCCACGGTTCACTGGAGTGAGGGCTAGCGTAAAATGAAAAAGGCACCTAGTTCTCATGAATTCTATATTCCCAAAAATTTTGAATGGTCAACATGCTCAAAGAATATTGGTTCTCGTCCATTGGTAACTCAATGGATAATAATAAAATTTCCCTAATTTTCAGTACCCAGTACGAAAAATCCAAGCTAATCAGCGCACCTTTGTGGTGAGTTCACGTGTGTCTTAAAGTTTCTAGAAATTCTCAACCCACTGATAACTGCGCAGCTCAGCGCTGATTCACACCTATTCGTCCTGTGGAATCACACAGCTCACAGATGAGTCGCACCTTTCATAAAAACTGTTACCTAATGTGTAAATTATTTCAGAGAGAATGCACTAACCCCAAACAGCGCTTCACTCACTACAGAGGAGTGTGTGTGTGCGTGTGTGCGCACAGACGAAGATGGCCAGTGTGGTGTGAGGAAAGTGTTACATGAAGGCGATGCAAGCGAAGAGATCACGAAAGGAAGCCTGAGGGTCCGGCGTTAGCCGAACGATTACACCGGTTTCCATAAAAGTAAAGGCGACATTGAACCCCAAAACAGTATTACCAAAATTATTACTCCAAAATCATAAGTATCATGAGTCCATATGGAAGGCATGTGAGTCATACACGTCAGACGTGCAGAGCTCGTGGTTGTCAATGGGTCAGTCTTATTCCAGTTTCTATAACTTCTGTCTCCGTTTTGATTCGTAAAAGGTTTTTAGCTCCCTGTTAAAAGAGCATCTCCGAGTGAAACGGTGGAGTGTGGCAACCGGGTGAGAGAATGTTCTTCGCAGATACTGAAATCTTGATACTGTCAGGCAATTTTCATAAATAATAGTGGATTTCAGCAACACATTGTGAGCTCAAGTGTGGATCTCAACAAACCGCAGGTTAGCGCCAGTCATCGAATTTCAATGAAAGAAACTACGAATGTAGTGCGAATTTGTTTTGTACAGCAGCACTTATGAACCTCTACGATTAGATTTTAATTTCTCTGTCGAGCCGGTGCAGCAAAAAACTTGGATATCAGCTCTGCCTTTTAGATCACCTATTCTACGCCGGATGTAAGAGCACTGGCTCGCCAACTTCGGCCTCTACCCGTGAGCTTTATTTGCCTCATCAGCGATAAAGAGTCGTTGATGTGCTGAATTACAGAGTTATGGTCCCACTCCTGATGTAAAATCGACAGCTCTGTTGCTGCGCGCTGAATCAGTGCGTTTCTACTTTTTTCACTATTACATTTATTATTATCCTCTATTCAGAGTTATCCGCCAGCACCGATATTAGGAGAGTCGGTTAGTTACTGCTCCAAACTACCATTACAAATAACTGGTTCCTCCATAAATTCTGAATTTTAGAACATACCGTTTCCCGTCCGACCAAGCACAGACATTGTCTCAACTGCTCGAAATCTTCGTGCTGAGACTGTACGGCGATTATAGAATTGAACTACTCTCAATGCTGCATTGACCCATACTCTTGCAGGTTGACTTCCCTGTGCCTGACATTCGATCTACCGCCAGGGCCCTTCGCCAAGTGAAGAATTCATAAATTAGTGAAATCATATAGATTTCACATAACGCTTTATTATGTGTATCAACTGCAGGTAGATTATCCCATGCTGACGCCCTGCCGCGATGATGATGTAGTGGCCGATGATGCTGTTGAAGTTATGGTGGTAGACGATGAAGTAATGGTGGTAGACGATGATGTTTCTTCTTGCCTCAGCTTCACAGAGACAATGCAGGCTTCATATTGTCCTGTGAATATGGTAATATGCTTATTCTATATGGTAACATTTCCTAAAGATGTTTTTCATTAACTATTCTAGTCAATGAAACTAACTTGATGCGATGGCTCGGAACGACGCCGTAATCTTAAGCAACTGTTGAAGAACCCTATTTATTCGTACCCAAGCGACTGCATGAAATGGTACATACTGACACTGCCCCACTACCAAAAAAAAAACCCATTGTCCTACTCGAAAATACATCGGCAACCCCTATTCTACTTCCTGATCATATTCCATCGATTACACATTCAGTATACACTGGAACTACTGCTAAGTAATTACAAGTATTCATCTGCTACTGAAATCTGATTAAAAACCTGCAAGGTAAGTCGCATGGTTCAAGAAAGTGATCTTAACACTAAATTCGGTGCTGGTTTGAAGTGTGTCGGAACTTCGAAGATTCTCGACCATTTTGAATTACCACTGAATTGTTCCCATTCAGAATGAAAGTCCAAAGCTCCAAACCTACTGTTTCTCAGTAACCTACTTCTGGTCAATTTCTAACAATGTTCAATGTCTTGTGCTGCATTTGTTTTGCTAGATTATCGCATGCCCGTTACATCTAGTGCACGTTGCATGACATTTGAATGCATTACTTCCTACTATCATTTTATCTAGGAACAATAACTGCTTTGTTCGAAAGTGTTTTGATCAGAGTGATGACCGCGTGGAAGGTTTGACAATTTGGAAATAGAGCTTCTCTGGTGGAGATAAATGAGGAAGGCTTGTGCAGTGTCACTGTGACGCCCATGATTTTAATCTCACATCTGGTCCAACTAGTCTCGTGCTTGATGTGCACACTTCCTTGCTGTAATCGCGTTTTTATCATGTGCAGGACAACCTTTTTAATCTTTTCAGAACGACGAAGATGTCTACTCGCGGGCTGGATGTAACGTATGCAAAGGCCTTAAGAACATCAAACTAGACTCGCTGAGGAGGGCTACAAGAATATCGATGTCACGAAGAAAGACAAAATATGGCCCAGTAGCGAAGGCTATCATTCGCAGAGTCAGGCACTTCTTCGAAGAGTTGAAAAGAAGACTGGGAAGAACGAAAACACATACAATTTTGGACTCCCCCAGAGATCTCACATCCGTGGCGTGCGGCGTTTCCAGATGGACAGCATCGGCAGTTGGCGAAGCCATCACATCGAACAGCGCTCCCCTGTCAGGAAATAAGAAACCCGCTAAAAGTAGAAAAGCCATGAGAGCGGCAGTATTGAAGAAATATGAGGAAAGCTGGGGAGAGAAGGTCCGACAGGCGATCCACGATAAGCTGAAGGAAGACTCAGATGTTACAGTCAGTGGACTGCGTGATGAACTATGTTCAAGATATGAAAGCTTTAAAATGTCCCTGTCCACCCTATACCGTTTCGTAAAATCATTGGGTTTCTCCTATCGAATTAATAGAGGACAGCGGCTGATATACGACAATAAGGACATAGTCGCGAAGAGATCAGTCTACCTCCGCAAGATAGCGCAGGCAAGAAACGGAGGCGACTGTCTCATCTATATAGATGAGACGTGGATATTTGACAAGATGGTGAAAAAAAGGGGATGGAACGACACCACCATCCCCAGATGGGCCCGCTCGTCAATATTACAGAAGTACTCCTGTGGCAGGACAGCAGGAAAGAACAAAGGAAGACGCGCAACAGTAATTTCCGCGCTTGGTGAGGATGGAGTGGTGCCTAACTGCACCAAAATTGTGGTCAGTGGAGGAAGAGGGTCAGAAGGAGATCCTCACGGGGACATGGACCATCACATGTTCGAACAATGGCTAAGGGATTCAATCCCTCATATGATCCGATTCGCAGACGGGCGACGTGTGACAATTATAATGGACAATGCTCCATATCACACACGACAACTAGAAAAAATACCCACACGCTCTTCGACGAAAGCACAACTCACAGACTTCCTCCGATCACGAGGGATTGAGGTCGCGGACGAAATCAGTAAGGCCGACCTAATTGCAGAGGTAAATGGATCGTCACTTTTCTTTTCCTATACTAACTTCGCTTTTAGTTTGAGCACTATGTGGAATCAAGGGGTGGATTGAGCCGAGTGCGCAAGTTTGCCGTCGAGGAGATTTGTGATGAACTTGGAGTTAGAATGATAAGGCTGCCTCCGTTCCACCCATTTTTCAACCCGATAGAGTTGTGCTGGAGTCAGCTTAAATCGCATCTGAATAAATATGGAAGTGCATCGGATAGAATAGAAACGGTATTTTTCTATGTTCTACCACTAGTAGTGAAATTCCTAGGTGGGCTACTTCTTTTAAGGTTAAAGTCAGAGCCACCCACTGGCTGAAGGACGTGCAGCCATCTATGGCCGCTGCCTGGTTTCGGCACACGCAATATGAGGAGAACGATGCCAGAATCAAGGAGCTTTTGGATGCCGCAGATGAAGAGCAGTCCACAGATACGACAGATACAGATAGCTCTCAGTCAAGTACAGAGTATGACTCGGATGTTTCTATGGAGTCTTGCCTTTAGAAGTATGGAATTCATGAGCGAAATTTACTCTTAATTGTGACACGCTGCGTACCGGGACATTCACAAGTTTGCGGCCTCTGCTCGCTTGCTCCATACTTATAACGTGGAGCGAGGTGTTTCATGCTAATCCTCGAAAAACATGAACCTCCACTTCAAATTTAACCGTGTTTTTCGCCCAAAGTGTGCATCGAGCGTAGGGCAAGTGTTGGATTCTACTCCCATAAACGATTTCTATCGCATATCATCCAAATGAGTTCCTGAACTGACGGTAAAGAGAAATCCTTCATCACTTCTATGTAAAATTCTTGAATGCATAGTTTTTTTTTTTTTTGGGGGGGGGGGGTGAGAATCAGACAGTAACAGAGAGGGAGAGAGCGCCCTGATCAAGGGACAGAGACAAAGCGATGTTGGACTACTACGATTGTAGACAGAACTAGGCAGTGCAGACAGCCCTTGATAGCAGAAACAGAGTAAGGACCTGCACTATCTTGAAATACTCTTTGCGAAATTTCCAAACAATCATGGTAGACGTTCAAGCTTCACAAAAACTTAGGTCATTGTAACCTTCTCAACACGCACTGAACAAATAAGGTAGAACACTGGAAGAAAACTTTGAGATGTTATCCAAAATGCGATAAGACATGCCGTGATTTTTTTTTATTCCTAGTGAGTAGCGAATCATTGCCAACATTTGAAACACCAACCAAAAATGGGGCCTCGAAACATGCAAATATCGCGAACCTGGGAGCTCAAACAATCAGCCTGAAGGAGTGGACTTTTTGTTCAAAGTTTGGTGAAACAGAGAAAAGTCATTAAACAATTAGAATTTTGCGGGGCATTTCACCGCAGTAGGTGATCAGTAAGTGATTCAGGCCGTAAACTTATGGACACCCTTGTATACATCTTAGTGCATGATCCTCCTCCTATTTCATCCACTTCTGACTTATTGCTTAGAAATCGACTGAATAATTGATGGAACTAAAGATAACGTAGGACAATTAGTGAAGGCAAGTATGATACTCCATACATAATCAATTTTAAGTCGATAACGCAGAAGATTGTTTGTTGTAAATATAAGAATGTTGTTGGACGTACTCTAATTTATTGCTTAATTTATTGCTGAAAATGATTTTCAATCGTTTTTTAATAGAACAGATAGTTATTTCTTTTTGTATGTGTTGTACCGTATTTATCTAATAACGCAATAACAAGCCGTCATTATTCATATGTGATGAACAGTATTTTCTTCTCATCATCAGAAATTACTCCAACGACACCTACGCAAGTTAGCAACAATAGAAACATATAATATCAACATTACCATATCAGAAACATCCGTAATTGGCATTTTTCGTCTATATTTGTTTGTTCACAAGAATCAATCATTCCCGAAAAAAAAACCGAGTATATCACGATTTTGTGTGTGAATTTTCATTTGTCTTAATTGGACTTTTTTAACCACCTTTAACTATGTTCCCTTGCCAGCTCCAAAACAAGTCTGAGAATCCGGTGTTAGCCGGACGATCTATGTTGACTAGAACCAACGTTTTAACATCATAAAAACACCTACCAGATATCCTTGGATGAGCAAATGGAAACGAGATGGCAGGTTGGACGCTTTATTGTAGAGATGTGTATACCAACAACTACAGCAGCTACACCAGTAACAGTAGATCAGGTCTGCCCATCTCACTTAGCAACCGTGTCTCGATTTAACGTCGTGCCAAACATGATCTGAAATGTTTTCGGATCAGTTTCTCATTATCTGTGATGTCCATGGAATGCTGTGATTGGATACCTGTTTGTTTCTTGCAGCGAGCTATTCTTTCTTGAGCCATTCCATATGGAGCTCATGCTGTGCTACGGCATATTTTTTGTTGCGATCGATAACTTCCGGAGTCAAAATGCCATACTCAAAAGCGTAAGCTGATGCCTAAACATAATAAATCAGACAACTAGTCGTCCTTTTTAAACGGTGTTCTGAACAAGTGTGACTCTAGCTGACAACTGGTTTTCTCTCACGAACATTTCTGCGAAAATCTGTGTGCTGCTCACTTGCCATCCTATAACAAGTTTGCTGAGCTCTCTTCCACTCATTCCATCCGTGAGGCCAGCGTAGAAACGCTCAGCACTTTTCTACTCAGTCAAAGTTAGCGAACTTCAGACGTTATCATCGAGCATCTATGCGAAAGCCAATCAAAATCCATTACAAATGAACAAGCAATTATACAGGCATATGTACGTGTAAATACTTTGCTCTTCAAGAATCTCCAGATGAGAAGAGTTTCGCTATAAAACTTACCACTAGTAGTTGGCCTGGCGATGTGCTCTTCAAAGTATTGCAGTAGAATGCGCCCCTGAAAAACAGGCTTAAACAAGCTGAAACAGCTGACGATAAGAACGGATAACAGTTCCGGGAATCGCTACTCGCCTAAATTAAGAGAAATACTCAAAGAAATGCATGGCAAACGTGAAAACTGTAGCTGAAATAAGCGAAAAAGCCTAAAACGCGGCCTCAAAGAAAAATTCGATCAATAAGGCGGCGTCCAGCGAGCCTGGCAAAATGCCAGCCCGGGCGCCACGCAGCAGCCTCGCACAGGGGCCGCGCGGCGGCTGCGTGACGCCGTGTTCAGCTGTCCGCTTTGGCTGACGTTTGTTTCGCGGTGACCACGACTGTACATACATACATACACACATATAGTCTGGTAGCATACACAGGGCCCATGATCTGACATTGACTGCAATTACGTCCGCTTGATTTCTAAGCTTACTTCACTAGGTTTTGAAGTGAATTTGGTATCATTCCTTCTATTTTGGAGTGCTGCACCCATCTCCTTCAAAAGGAATTCTGTGGCATTCTACAATCGCTGGAAACAAGTGTGGTCGTAGTTGCGGACAATGTCAGATCATGGGCCCTGTGTGCGCTACCAGACCATACATACAAACTTTCACTTTTATATATACAGATTGGGCAGCGGTCTCTATACTTCTTTTTTGTTCGCATTTTCTTCGAATTTTCGTTGGTCTCATATTTTTTATTTTGGGTAAGGCCCACAATCGGTGACGGAAGGCCGGGCTGGAGTGAAGAAAATCGTTTTAAAAAACGTGAAGGACTGCAGCTATTCCTTAAAGTTCTGAGCCTGCGGAGTTGTCTTTCGGGTTTTTTTTTTTTCGTGATTTACATGTAACTCATTTTTTATGATGCCTTACTGATAGGAGCTTATTTTATGATTGTTTTGCTGTATGTTATCTAGGGTTAAAAGGCGAAACACGTCATTTTGTGCCAAAGTGAAATTTCCTCTCAGGTTTCGGCTCGGAATGCTCACCGACGGTGTTTCACCTATTAACCCAGGTACACAGCAAAACCAACATCGAAAAAACTCTCCTCGAAGCTCTTTAATAGGGCATAAAGGGTCCATCAAACAAAACGGAATTTAGCGTTTGAAAAAATCAAAAAGAACCAAACATGTTAATCTAAACTCGAATAAATGAGTGAGTAAACTCGAATAAATAAATGAGTCCTCAAAAAACAATAGAACGGGAAATCCTCAAGTTCAGAACTTTCTCATGGAAAAGCTGTCTCATATATTTATTTTTCGAATTCCCTTCACTCTAGCCAGTCGTTTCGCTGTCGATTGTAGGTCCTACCTGGAAAGGAAATCACAGATTCAACGAAAATGCGAAGGAAGGCAAGCATAACAGAGAAGAGCAGAAATTCCGGACCAATACCACAACAAATCAGATAATTAATAAATAAATAAATACATTCACAAACAAAAAATAAGGGTAGGAAAAGTTTAAAAACTGTTAGGGAATGCACAGTCTACTTTGTCAGCATAATCGTCGCCGCTGTCATCGATCGGGATCGACGACGGCGTGTCGACGACAGCGGCGACGGTCGGTCGCTGGTGTCGACGACAGCGGCGACGGTCGGTCGCTGTTGTCGACGACAGCGGCGACCGAAACCGCTATACTCCTCGAGGAGTATAGCGGCAGCCTGTGAGCTGTGTGCTGCTCTGGTGTGAGCTGCGGTACTCCTGGCCCCAAAGTTGTTGCGCTTTGGCNGGGGGGGGGGGGGGGGGGGGAGCGTGAGAAAAAATTGGGGTCTCTGCCGTTTTGGAGACCAGATGGGAAATAAAATTAATAAAAATATTAATCTTAACAATTAATAATAAATATTTAAAAATAATAATAAACAAATAAAAATAAACTAATACCAGATTTTCATATGTTTTGTAAAGTTATTTCAAAAATTTGGCGACCTATTCTCGCCCTCCCCCCTCCCCCTGCGTCCGCCACTGCCGAATACTAATGAGATTACGGAAAATAGGCTCATTCTTTATATTTTGTGACTGCGTTCTTATTTGATAGGATCACAAGAACGATTTCATGTGCCAAAATATTGTAATATACGCTGCAATTTAAAAAAAAAGAGACAAAAGATGGACATGGCTGGGACACGTTATCCCAGAACAACTTTGAACGGGCCTTTGTTGCCTTGTTTTCTTGGTTCGTTTCCTCCGAAAGGATGCATTCTCGTAGTCATTTTCACAAGGAAGGACTTTTGAGAGATATTAAGGGAAAAGAATGTGAGAAAGGTTGTGCTACAATCAAAAAAAAAAAACAGCCTCTGTGCTCAGACTCTCTGCTACCGTTGTTTTTGAGACAAATTAGACGATTATTCAAGTCCTCTGTCGAACAATTTGCAAATTAATTACACCTACTTCCACCACNGAGCTAGTCTCTTCTCCAGGCTCCAGAGTTGTTACGCTCTGACGCGGGAGGAATGGCTTAATTTTAGCCGATGCACCAAATATATTGGGCGCTGAGACTCTTGGACTATTCTTGTCCGTATGCGTAAACGCGGTGGTTCAGTGGATATGTTTATTGCAGAGAGATACTGTGCATGAAATAGTGAGAAATGTGAGAAGAGTGTGCCTTGTGCGGCTTACAACATCGTTCTGACTAGTGAGTATCATTCCAAGCATAAGACGGGTCAACCCCGCCCCCTCCACATGAGGAACGATATGGGTGATGGCTTAGGATACGGTAAGGATCATCGATTCGTCGATGATATGGTAGGTGGAGTACGATACTCAGGGTATTCCACCCATGCTCTATAATCAGTAGTCAGATGCTTCTTCTGTAAAAGCATTTCTCTGGCAACCGCTACTTTTTCTGTTTTTGACAGAATAGAAGCAAATAGGCTGGCACCTGCTCACAATCTGCGCTAACTACACTCTAGTCAATGAACTTTGTCCTGTAGTTCCACAGTACATAGTACGTACAGTCTGGTAGCATACAGTCCATAAAAAAAATCGGCGGACTCCAGTTCGGCGGGAAAGGGGCGCGCGGCGCGGTCGCCATCCGATCGGCAGCCTGAGATTCTATGGAAAAACGGGTGATCTACGATATCGACCGACCTTGCAAAGCGGCGCCACGCCCAGCAGGAGTCCGCCGATTTTTTTTTATAGACTATACACAGGGCCCATGATCTGACATTGTCCGCAATTACGTCCGCTTGATTTCTAAGCCTACTTCATTATGTTCTTATGTGAATTTGGTGTCATTCCTTCTATTTTGGCGTGCTGCATCTATCTCCTTCAAAAGGAATTCTGTGGCGTTCTCCCATCGCTGGAAACAAGTGTGGTCGTAGTTGCGGACAATGTCAGATCATGGGCATATAGTGTGTATATTTCGAGGTGGCTTACGAGTGCACCACGTGGCATGACGTGTGGAGTACTGCTGGCAGCACTCCAGCAGACAACAGGTGGGTATCGATCGCCAGCTCGCGTCATGGCGGGCGGTGCGCCCGCACGACACCCCGGAATATACAGAGGATACGTCCANAACGGGTGATCTACGATATCGACCGACCTTGCAAAGCGGCGCCACGCCCAGCAGGAGTCCGCCGATTTTTTTTTATAGACTATATCTAGTTCCGCTACGTATAGTCCTTCCAAAAAATCCTTGCCTCACGCTACACTGCGCGTCGACTGAGCCACGTCGCAGCACGTATGATAATGCATACAGGGCATGACGCGGCTCAGCAGATGAGCGGTGTATCATGAGGCAAGGGTTTTTTGGAAAGACTATACATTCACTAAACTGATCGGATATTTGTACAAAGTCCATTCAGAAAGTTGTGACTACTGAGCCGGTCGGACATATGCTTCTCACGCATGCCCATATCAATCTGGAAGTCGTTCTAACATGCTAATGCAGCTGAAAATCCACGCAGTCAACAAGGTAGAACGTGTGTGACTTGTCAAAAGCCGCTCTGCACTCTACACGCTCGGCTACACCACACGTCAATGTTTTCCGAACCGACAGTAAATAGCCTCCGATAAAATGTTGGCACGCGATCTTATGGGAAAACACAACTCGAAGGCCAAATATGACCTTGTTAAAGATATCGGAGTCTCTCCTAACGGCTCCTCTGGCGAAACTCTCCCCGTGCCCTTCGCGGCGGCTTTGAAACGATGGGCGACGCGGCCGGGACTAGGTCAACCACTTGCCGATGCGGCCCTCGTCTGCGTCTGTCTCATCGTGCCGGTGTGCGCGTCAGATGTGACGTCGTCGTGGCTGCGTCTCCACACGACGAGTCGGATTGCGTGACTGGGCCGGGTGGTGCGTGCAAATAAGGCCGCTGGAAGGGGCGCGAGTCGCTCGTTCGCAGCGTCGTCGCGTGTCGGTCCGATCGATCGCCGTGCGTCAGCGCTGCGTAATTATAACACAACGCCTCCCCCTCGCCTCCGAAACGCGCGTCCCGTCGCACTCCTGCCTATTTGCCGTTCATTTGCCCAGTTTTTTGTTACCACAGAGTGCATCTTCCTACTTCAGAAGCGGTAGTAGAGTCCTCTCCGTAATCTGCGCGTTCCAGATGCCGAAATTCAGCGAGGACATTTGCTATTTCTCCGAAGAGGACAAGTTTCATCTGATCGACCTGGTCCAGGAGCGCAAAGTGCTGTGGCTGGAGGACCATTGTGACTACAAGAATAGCGCCGTACGCACGAGGAAATGGCACGAAATACAGCAGTCGTTCGTGCAGAGAGGCAAACAAGTTCCAAGTAAGGTCTTAGCGTAAATTACATGAGCATTCGGACTGATCACTTGCCTAGTGGGGTTAGGGACTCATTTCCCCGTTGGCACAATGTTCTGCCAAATAGTCCAGAAGTAGGTCTCGTTATCGGCTGGGTTGCCCTCAATTCTATAGGCCGCCTCAAAAGTGATCGGAGCTCAAGATTCGCGCATAAAATTGCAATCTCTGCACTAAACGGCAAGCAAACAAGATTTGATCTGCTGACGGCTGGGTACCACATGGGTTCACGCATTCCTTTTCTTCTCTAACTTCTCTTGTGCTCCCATTACATCTGAAATGGAGTATAGGGTCAAACATTGATCTGGATGTAGTTTTCGGCTTTCTACCGAGAGTGAGAATAACTTTTTTCCCTTTTTATACACAGCGAATACATAGGACACTTGTGAGCAGTTGCAAAGTGACGTTCTACTACATCGCCGATGTGTTTGCTCATAGCAAAACGGAGAATTTAGGGCAAATCTTATCAGATAAGAGTAAAATGTGGCGAGGAGACTACTTTTACTCTACTGTAGAGGAGAAATCGCTGCTTCTCCAAAGGGACCTAGGCATTAATGCTATGAAACGTGGAAATGCGCAACTTTTGCGCAACGAACGAGATTTTCACCTGGAAAGAAAGACTGCTTGTAGAAAAAAATCAATCCATAGAAGCTCTCAGCACTTTTTGCTTGTGGGTCTAGCTCATTATCTGTTCTCAGAAATTTGTATTACAAGGACAATAACAGCTCGTTTCCAGCCTTCATTCCGTGAGCAAGGACGTAGAGATTGGGGCGGGGCACTGCAGATGAGGACACGAGCGTGCGCTACTGCGCTGGGGCATCCTATGGAGGGCGCCAGACGGGTGCGGATACTTTGAAGCGTTCTCCATCCCATTAACTAATTCATGCATTTATTCGCTCGCAGTCTATCCCTCCACTGCCTGCGCTCTACGGCTTATGCACTTGAAACAAACTAAAACGAAAAGTTCTATGTTTAATTTGAGCGGACTACAACCGATTTATGGAGACATTTCAGTTATTGAACTTCAAAAACACTGGAGGACGTTACGCGATACGTATGTGAGGAAGCAGCGATATATGAAAGAAGCCCTCCAGCTACCAAATGGTGCGGAATCAAGAGTTAGCAGAAGGATTATGGCTTGGCCGTTTTATGAACGAATGTCGTTCTTGTCATTGTTCATTGGAGAGAACAGGTTCGAAGAGTTGTGCACAATGTTTTGTTTCTGGCTCCAGTACACTTCTGTTCTTGCAGCGCTTCGCGACGATATCGTACATCCCCGAAGAGGGAACCTGCAACGTCCCCGAAACTGGAGTTGCCGTGCAATTCTGAAAAGGAAGAGAAACAAGTGAAGGAGAATGAAAATGGTAGTTTAGTTTTCTTTGGTCTGAATCGATTGCACAGTAGTTCACTGTTACTTGGAGAGTTGAAAGAATCCTCAGAAGACCTAAGGCAATCCAAGCCTCAGAGTCACATTTGAATTTTTGGTTACGCTAAAATGCAAAAGTTGACGTCTATAACTTCTTCGATTGATTCTATGCAAATCATGATTGGCGTTAATTCAATCGAACATTTGAGCAAGGACAGCATGATCTGCACTGTCCTTCTCGAAAAGATACAGTCCTTCTCAAAAAGATAGATGGATTGCGCGACTGCACCATCGCGGCGGAACCTGAACGAGGGATGCGAAGAGGGCATACTCCAATTGAGAGGGTCGAATAGGTCCCGCCGCGATTCTGCAGTCGCGACACTAAGAAATCGCACGCGTAATCCGTCTGTCTTTTCGACAAGGAAGGTATGCAGGAGCAAATTGCTTTATGTAAAGCTAAGCAATTACCACCAGAGCTACAGGAGGCTTCAATAGAGTGGACCCGCATATGCACACGTCGCACAGCTCATGACGCGGCATTGGTCGTCTGCGCATCCATGTGTTTCATTGATATATCACCGCTCCCATTTGCCATCGATCCTCCCGCTTCCTTTTAAGACCTGTCCAAATAGGTGGTGCGGTGCATGCGAGCGAGTCCACCATACTGGAGTTTTCCTTGTCAGAACCTTTTACTACATAGAGTCTGTTCCATTCGGGGCGATAGTTGGAAAAGAGCCAGAGCGCAAGAAAGTGCGCAGCATTTCGAGATGGTAGCGAGGAAAACACGAGTGTGAGGCGGCACCCGGAATGGGCGGCGCGAACAAGCTCTGTGGTTGGCTAATTGGTTAACCATTCGCAGGACTCAGCCGCACCGCCCTTTCCAGATATATCGCCCTACACCAGTGGCGGACGCAGAAAGTGGGCGGGAGGGGGGTGCGCGGGAAAAAATTGGGGTTTCCGCCGTTTTGGCGACCCAGACACAAAATAAAATTAATAAAAATATTAATTTTAATAATAAATAATAAACGCAACTATAATTAGTTGGGTAGTCGTGTCGCAACTATAATTAGTTGGGTAGTCGTGTATTTGCTTGCATTTCTGGTCCCCTGCTGCGTATTTTCACGCGTTCTTTTCTCTCTGGCATCTCTGCAGCTATCTTCAATAGTGAAACAGCCCATATCTCACAATCCCACACGCTTTACGCTGTAGATTCGACCATTCCAGCTTTGTGCATGCTCGAAGCTTTTGCCCGAGATCTCAACAATCAAGCTGCTCAGCAGGCGCCACCAGGAGACGAATGGGATATATTAGGTTTGCTGGTTTTCTAAGAAAAAAATACCGCACAAATCTGAGATTCGTTTTACAGGCGCATCGCTGAGTATCCGCTTGAGGGAACTGGCCGCTAGCGATCGCGTCAAAGCTCAGGAATATCGTATGGATGTGGATCAACTGATATTAAACATTGGAAGAAGCATAATTGATTGCGCTAAGGCTCTACAATGATCAATTTCATGCTTCCGTAACTATAATATGTATGTTCATTTGGCTACTCCCTTGCAAATATGTTCGTTGAAGTGATCCACGTTTTAATTTTCATTGTTTAACCCCTGACTCATTGTTTATGTTGTACATAATTGTTATGCCTTTATTCATCATATGGGTAAATTTATTAGATAATGGTACGAAGCTTTTCTTTTAGAAATCCTTCCTGAGTGGAATGCTTTATTTATTGGCGTTAGAGAAAGAATTTGATAACGACTACGAGTGGCTTTAACTATAGGATAGATGCCCATGCTTTCCTAGTGACATTTAAATCTCTGAAAGCTGCAGCTCTGTGGTTGCAAAATTTAGTTAAGCTTGGTGAATCTTAGGGCCACTGAGTTGTCGATATGTCGACTCAAATATAGTTCTTATCAAACTCACTGGTTTACCATTCGTAGCGAACGCCGCAATTCGCCGTATAGGTGGCGATGGGTCACCTGTCGATTCCGTTCAAACGTCACTGCTCGGCTCCAGAGCCAATTCACCGTCGATTGGCTCAGAAATCCGAGCGAAAATCACGGGGTTAGGAAGACTTGTCGAGCGTTAGCGCGCGATTGCGATCAGCCTGAACTCAGTGTTTCATCTTGTATTCGTGGTAGGAATTTCCGCGCGACCAGAATTGCTGAGAGATGGTTATTTCAATACCGGAGATTTCCTGCGGTCTGGAAAATCCGTGTTTGAGTCCTTTTCATGAAGAACGTTGAGGTTAAGCCTCCATTGGTGCTGAGCTTCTGCCATGTCCACTGTGTACGGCATCCTTTTGATGCATTACTTCATTTTATGTCTGTTTTTCTCTGGACCTTCTGCGCACTTTCCCGCGCTTTTCTTCTCTGCGGCGTTTCTCCAACTATCTTCCCCGTGGAACAGACTATAGCCTTTCCAAAAACAGACTATAACACATGGTGTGGCTATTAGCAGCGTCCGTTGCCACCTTTACGCTGTTTAGTAATTCTATGTATATATCATCGGAAGGGAAAAAGGGGGGTTCCCAGGCGACTCTGATTTGCTCATTCGGGCCGCCTATCACACCCATGTGGGCGTGACGGCCGGCTCAATTGAGCCAATCAGAGTCGCCCGGTTACACCCTTTTTCCTATACGATTATTGCACCCATTTTATTAGTTTTTCATTTGCTCTCGAAAATTTGGGTACCCATGCTCGTCTCCTCTCTCCCTAAACCTCCCTGCTTCCTCCACCGCATCTCACCGATGAACTTCTATCAAAATGGGAAAAATAGCTAGGATGCTTATGGATTAGTTGACTGAGTGGTGATTTGTGTGCTTATGCCAGCTTACAGTGATAATCTTGCAGCCGATTGGCGAAGCTGCACTTCGGCGTGGAGTCGTGGACGTCTGCCGGGGTGTGCGTGGTGTGGGCTTCATATCAGCAGTTGGACGACCAGCGGGATCACTCGTCGTGCCGCCGCCACCACAGTCGCGTCGTCGAATGCCTGTGCGATGATCGACCGCGTACATCGATTCGTGTTCCGCAGAATAGGCGCGGTCGCCAACACGACCGTCCCGGTCTCAGGCTCGCCGTGGTTGTTTGGCCGCCGCTCTGTTGCTCTCAATCCGATGGGAACCATGCTGCCCGTCGCCTTCGCTCACTCTTTTCCCAAAGAACAAATCCCACAGAGTCCATATGAGGTTAGTTAGTTACCTGTCCTATTTGTGTTTTTCTTTCTTTTTTTTGCCAATATGACCTATGAGGAAGACTCCAGACATCCTGCTTATGACTTGCACTTCACTATGTCTACTACTTCAAGAACTGCTGCAAATCGAGCAAAAAATCACATTATCTACTAATGGGTGTACTTGCATGACACGTCAAAAAAGGGCACGCATGCATGCGTGGGATATTTTTTGCCCTTGTTCCTTATACGTGATGAAAGGGGACAAATCCGCTATATGGGATGAATAGACGTCGCTGATCATGCAGAGACCAAAGAAGGGAGTTTACTAGCGTTCTTTGTTCTCTAGTTTCTTATGGGGTGCACTTTCTGGTGAAAGTGTAAATGAAGCAACCTACTTTCAACAAACCATTTCTTAGTTATATTGCACGAAAATCGTCTTTTGCCGCGAAATTATTACGTTCACCGCTTTCGTATGCGACTGGTAAATATCTCTTATCTCGATAGGCCAACTCGTCAAGTTCTGCATTCGACACCTCCCTTTCCGGGTGCAACGCTCCACATCTATTTGCCTTTTGTTGACATTACCACTTTGCAATTCTTTTCGGCTGTACACCAGCAGTGCATGTGGAGCCTGCAAGTTTGCGATGACTCTGCAAAACAATGCTATTTAAGCGCGGAAACAGGTCTTTCCTGCAGTATTCCGATAGATGCGTAGTGCAAAGTTCATTACCAGCGATGTAATGCACATAGAACCCGCATTATAGCTTGGCAAAGGTCCATGGTGAACCTTCTGCAGCAACATTTTGTAGTGAGCGATGCATGATAATGCGTGAATCTCGACACCAACACTTACCAAGCAGTTTTTCGATGATCTGCTGAAAGGAAGAGGGTACAGTACTTTTAGTTGTGCCCTTCTCTACTCTATCTTGCACAGTTACTTTTCATTAATCCAGAGTACTAGGTAGTTGGAAGAATATAAGGAAAAAACGCGGAAAAGCACGATGTACTGGGCATGAGCTGCGCTTAAATACGCTACTCTCGTAGTTTTTGGAACAAAATACATATATAGCCTGTTTCACACGCAACGATGGTTGAGTATTCGTGCACAGTGTCTGTTTTACTCTGTACCCTCTCCAGTCTCCGCACTTTCCCGCGCTCCTCTTCTCAGCGGCGTTTCTCCAACAATCTTCTCCCGTGGAGCAGGCTGTAGTAGGGTTCAGATTTACCGGAAACCAGAAAAGTCCCTCATTATTTGTTCTGGAACACTTCTATTCGCTAAGCCTACATTTAGTAGCAGAGAATTCCTGTCCAAATGTGTATGCAGATATCTGTACCTGGCCTTAGTTATAGTGGGATAAAGTTTGTCACTCAGTAATGGGTGAGAAAAGTCCGTGTACACGTTTACGACGCAAGTTAGTTTCCATGGAGGTGTGTCCTTGATTACTCATTCATGACCACCATTCAGCATGAATAGTTAATTACTGAAGCGGTGAATCCTCTCTAAATGATGAATATTATAGGCAGCGATCTTGCATTTGAACTCTTTGCAATCAAATGCGGCTAACCTCCAGAAAATTCGAGAAAAACGTGGTATACTGCAGGAGTCGAACCTTCCCGACACAATTTCAAAGCTGAATAAATGCGGAATTGAAGTGAGGTCAAGTGAGTTAGTAAGGAACGCTCAATTCTTTTCATTGCTATTTTGCTTCTTCTAGCTTGATGCACTGGACCGGCTGAATGTGATCCACGTCAGTGGAACGAAGGGAAAAGGATCAACTTGTGCTTTTGTGGAGTCTATCTTGAGAAATGCGGGGTTCCGAACGGGGCTGTACACGTACGTACTACTTTCAAATGTTTTCTTTTTGTATTTGTTCCTACAGTCTGTTTCGCACGCGACGATAGTTGAGTATTCGTGCGCAATGTCTGCTTTTCTCTGCACCCTCTCCAATTTCTGCTCACTTTCCCGCGCTTTTCTCTGCGGCGTTTCCCCAACTATCTTCCCTCATGGAACAGACTATATCTCCCATCAGTTCTAGACTGATCGTGGAGGACGCGTGATATTTGTATTTTTGAAGACAAAACTTCTTAATTCCGCGCATCGGTGCACTTTTTCTTCTTGATTTCCAAAGGCACAGTTTTCGCCCTTCATTTTTTCGAAATTTTCTGATACTCTCGGCGAATACAGTGGGCCAGCAGCGTAGTGTGAAAGCTCTTCTCTGGTTATACAACTGGAGCACTTGGTGGGGTGGAATTGAAATCCGGAACCTTCCGAACTGTTTAGTTTCCGGCAGTTTTAATATAGGGCAAATCTGAAGTTGTTGTTTACAGATCACCACATTTGGTTCATGCACGTGAGAGGATTCGTATTGATGGTAAACCAATCAGTGAGACACTTTTTGCGAAGCACTTTTTCACCGTATACAATAAACTAAAACAAGTGAGTGGTTTTTCTTGTCCGGTATCTAGAATCCATATTCGTATCGTCTTCATTCGTAAGACTGAGACTGATTGTAGTCAAGCCGCAGTCCAAGCTAGTCATCATTGGATGAAACCTACATAAACAGGGTGAGCCATATATACGGTAAAAATGGCAGCTAGAAAATGACTTTCATTGTAATTTGGAGGATTGTCATATGATTTATGTTCGCTGCCTTCTTCTGAC
The DNA here is from genome assembly GCA_000688135.1 of Ancylostoma ceylanicum. Lineage (NCBI taxonomy): Eukaryota > Metazoa > Nematoda > Chromadorea > Rhabditida > Ancylostomatidae > Ancylostoma > Ancylostoma ceylanicum. Next base: position 454,561 of record JARK01001407.1, on the reverse strand, counting down.
TAAAAAACCATACAATCTCCAGAAGTATCCTCCATTCACTAGAAATCAGAGCTTGGGACATTCAGTGAAGTCGCGAGCCGCAGCGCGCAAGTGATTGGTGTCAAATTGATCCTTCGTTTTTCGGAGTGCTTTTTCGAAAACTCCGGATTTCTATGGGTGATAGAAGAAGTCTGGGTCTGGAGTGCTTCGAACACCCCTAACCCAATTGATTCTATTCTGAGCAATTGAATATCCACACGGCAAATCCAACAGATCTTGAAATATATTGTTTCCCCATTCTTGAAACAAACATAACCTAAGCGCTGGAGCACTGTACTGGTAAAACGCCTCGAAACAACCTCCCATTTGAGTTTGACTTCATAGCATAACACGCTCCTTCAAGAAAAACACGTGTTGTTACAGTATTTTCGGGCCGAAAATACTGTAACAACACGTGTTTTTCTTTTTCTTTCGGCCCACCCTGTATGAATATCGAGAAAAAAGCGAAAAGGCATTGTTGTGTGAGGTATCAATATGACGCCCACGTAAAGAGATTTGCCTTGCACGATGAGAGTTATACATTTGCCTCACTTTTTCTCAACATTGCTATTATATTATTTGCGCTCGCAGTACTAGTAACAGCTGTAGTCTGTTAGCTCAGAGAGGGCCGATGAAGTGACTTTGTCTGTAATTACGACCGCAGCACTAAGTCGGCCGATTGATCACAGGTTTGGGTCATGATGAGGCAAAAAAGGGCAGGGCAGATTCACGCAATTGGTTCATTTGGACCCTGTCCCAGCCTACCAAAATTGAGTCGTACTCATTCGCGCATTATTTCATCATACCGCACATGCACATTTTGAATGTGAGTAACGTCACCGAAAGGCGAGAAGTCACAGCCTCATTTTGCCTCAGAATGGCCCGCACACGTTAATCACTGGTTCCATTGGTTCCATTCCATTCTATACCATCCGATTGGCCTGCCAACACTACTATAGTCGTACTTGCAGACAATGCCTCCCTATCGGCCCTCTCTGAGCTCAGAGTTTATATTACTTCGTTTAAATGAACCGTGCTGATGTTTACATGTCCGTTTAAATTTTCAGCAAGAGACTGAGGGCGACATGCCGCCATATTTCAAGTTCCTCACGCTTCTTTCTTTTCACGTGTTCCTCGAGGAATGTGTAGATGTTGCTATAGTGGAAGTCGGAATTGGTGGAGAATACGATGCAACTAACATAGTGCCGTAAGTTGCTAATAAAGTAGTTGCTACGAATGTTCCTCATATTTTAGTTTGTTTCAACTGTTTAATGTTTCGAATGTTCTGTTCTAGGCATCCTGTTGTGTGTGGGATTACCACACTAGACATTGACCACACGTCGATTCTGGGCACCACTCTACCGGAGATTGCTTGGCATAAAGCTGGGATTCTAAAACAAGGTTCTCCAGCTGTTGTCACCCCCTTATGTCAGGAAGCTCTCAACGTGGTTCGGGATCGTGCTTCGGAACGTGGCGTGAGTTGTTGTCAAATTCGGTGTCGTTCAACACATTTTTGTTTCATTCCTCCTCTTGGTATCGATCCAGTATTCAGGTTGAGTTGAAAGTCGCGCCACTTTATCAGTCGTATTCATTCGCTAAAGGCTATGTGTCCGCTGGAATAGCTGGCGATCACCAAAAGGTCAACATTTCTTTGGCGCTACAACTTGCTAGGGCATGGATCAAGCGTATGGGAAGAGAAGGTGTGAAATGCCTTTGCCAAAGCTTTCTGCAAAGTCTGATAGTTCAGCTTTAAGCCACAATATTTCCGGATGCCACCGAAAATAAATGGGAGATAGGAGAGCCGTACTTTGTGCCAAGGCCTATTGTTGAAGCCATAGAATCTTGCCAATGGCGTGGCCGAAGTCAAATCGTGGACATGAAACGTGTGCGCTACTATTTGGATGGCGCCCACACACCGAAAAGCATGGAGGTGAGTGTTCCACGGGTTATGGTATTTGCGCCAATTTTCATACTGTCATAGGTGTGCTCGAATTGGTTTGGTGACGCAGTTGAAAAAACCCATCAAAGGAAGCGTGTCCTTGTATTTCAATGCACGGCTGATAGGAATCCGTCAAGTCTTCTTCCCCATCTCGCTGTGAGTTTTTTTCTCTTCTGTATACATACAAGGGAATGAGAGACTCACCTCATAGAGCGTGATGAAATCGGGTTGCTTCAATGTTTTGTCTATCAAGGTGCTACACTAGTTCTACCACTTTTGTCCACGGGTCCCAAGAAGAAGCATATAAAAAAGATGGGCAGTTTTCATGGGCTCCATACGCATTCAAATGCATTTGCTGTGCATTTCCTGTGTTGAAACAAGCAAACTAGAATAGCAGGAGTGAAGACTTAGTGATCTTGAAGGGGTAGTGTAGTAATTACATTGACAACCTACGATCACTTTGATCACCTTGACTCCCGTTGATCGTCGGATATACCGAGCGGGCGCCAGCAATCCTTCCATTTGTCCGTCTCACGTGCCAGGGTGGTCCAATGCGTTCTGTCCGTTCGAGAGACACGAAAAGCATCATATCGTTCTTTAAAGGCAGAGGCCCACCTCATATCGTTTTCGATTTATTAACATATTCCGAACCTCCTCGATTCGGGCAATGTACTTGAAATGTACCAAAACTGCCTCTAAACCCGTTTTCCGTGACGGGGTTTGTACCAGTTTGCTGGAGCAAATTTACGTGCAAAGACGTGCATCACCGTTGATCTCATCGATCGAACAGGCCAAAACGTGTAACTTGACGTTGCTGCTTTTGCGAGCAGCCAGCACAGCTTGGAGCGGATCCGCCCCTGCTCCAATAAGCGGGTATGTTGACCCTATCAAAAACCAGGTTTTCGTCACTTCTGTGACTTTTGCTGTACATTGTTGGAATCAGCGTGGCGAGGAGGTTAAGAATCTGCTGAGATCGTCAGCGTGAGAAACGAGGTGGTCCTCTGCCTTTAAAGGACTTCGTGAAGAAGTCTGACCGGTGGTCTTCCTGTCGTGCGCTTTACGTTCCGCGGAGTCCAGTCGCTGACGGCTCTCGTCCAACGGTGGTCGTTTAGACGCATCACGTGTCCGGCCCACCTGATCTTACTCAGCTTGGCGTACACGGCAGCCTCCCTGATCCTCGACTGTTGACGTAGGGTGGAACTCCGTATTCCCGCCCTCACTTGCGTGAGGCGGGTCAGTCCTAGCATCACCTTCTCGATGGAGCGCTCGATGACGGCATTCTCATCCTGCTTACGTAACGCCCAGGTTTCCGAAGCGTAAGTCAAAGCAGGGAGAACCGTGGTGTTGAANNGGGGGCGTGGGAAAGTAATAGAGGTTTCCGAAGTAGTGGTGAGTTTGGTGACCCGGATGAAAAATGAAAATAATGAAAATATTAATTGCAATATTGAACAATCAATATTAGTTAGTAGGAGAATGATATTCATAATAAGAATAAACTATTGCAAGGTTTTTATTCATATTGTAAAGTAATTCCGCTAATTCGGCGACCCTTTTTTTGGGAGGGGAGGGGGGAGGAGGGCTGCATCGCATCCTTGTTCAATGTTTTCTTCTAGCATGCTGCATTTAAAAGCACTTTCGACTTCAATAAAACTAACAATGACTAATACACTTGCCAATTGGAAAGGGAACTCCTGTCCACTATCGACGAATTCTGATCGCACTGAGACATTTTTTATCTGCCATTCTCCATTACCCTAAAAAAAAAGAATGTTGGGGGAAATAAGAGTAGAAAGGAAGAAGTCGAACCATCACGGCGATGGCAGTAGCGTTGTTAGCCAAAGATGGACTCAGAGTAGCGTTAATACCGTATAACCATGCAGAGAAGGATTGACTCATTATCTGGATGTCACACTCTTGGTGGTCGAAGGGAAAGTCTTGGACCTAGACAAGATTTTTTGAATTCCGACCAGAGCGCACTGTCAAAGTCTGCAAGGCCATACCTCTACTGAACATATCGTTGATGTCAACGTTGGCACAAAAAATTCAGCGAAACCGGACGAGTTGACCTGTAATCGAATCGCTTCCATCAACGGTAGTGATAAAAAGAGGCAAACCATTAACGTGAATCCGTGACAGTAATGGACGCAGCGGCAATTGGGGAGGGCGGGGGAGCAGGTAAGGAAGAGAGGGGGGTTTTCAAAAATACTTCTCATAACAGCAAAAACTCTGCGTCAACAGACTTCATTTCCATATTCTCATCGCTATCTTTTGAATTTTTCAGAACTCGAATTATTTACAAATCTGTCCTTTAGATTCCAGAAGTTGGGTCTCCATTTGGCAGGAACTTCAAATTTCCTCCCCGTTGTCCCCGGTTCGCGTCCACCACTGATTCGAGATATGCTAGGTATGATCTCGAGAGGCTTGAAACGTACATAGATGAACTTCTTGTAGTCCTCTCGATAGTCTTCAGAAGAGTGTCTGAAAGATGCATGTGTTTCTATAGGTAACGTGTCTATACGGCTTTTGTGACTCACGCTCCGACTACAGTGATCTCAGGAACCCAAATGTCATTTATGGACAGAAAGATGAATTCAATTCCGCAATAGTCAGAAACATTCCATTTCAGGCGCTCATCTCTCCACGCCTAGAAAAATATCACTCTGTTGTCGCTGCAGAATACGCGTCCATGTGGGCGGACGTCCCTTTTTTAGAATTCTGCTGCGTTGGTATTCTCGCGGTGTCCACATCTACACTTTCTTCAGCTCCCGCAGGACAATCCTTTGAACGGTAAAAATTCAATCCGAAATGACAAAATAAACAACCCGGGCATGAACACAGCAAGGTAAGCTGAAGGACAGGCACCTCTGACGACCCCATAGGCCCAAAGGCACCGCCGACGCGGCTCAGGCGCAGATGGGAGGCACGCGTTATTGTTGTGGCTATGGAGAAGCGAAAATATGAATAAAGAGGAGAAAATGATTATAACTGTGCCTGTCCATATCCTGTAAATCTGCGCAGGTTCTACTTTGCCACTGAACACCCGGATACGGGTGTGAATCATCGTGAGGGAAAACAAAGTGTGACACGGTTCTGCGATTGGTTTGTTCTAATCCTCCTACTGCCCTTTGTCCCGTTAATCTGCGCAGGTCGATTCGTCTCCATTGCGTGCGATTCCACTATATATTGCCATGCAAAATTTGAAATGAGGACGAGTTGATCGTGAAGGGTGGGAAGTCTCCGCCTCGTTATCCCTCACGATAATACACATCTCTCGGATACGGTTTTCCCGACCCATGCGAGACATTTAATACGTGCTAAAAGATGCTTCCTCTAGTAGTCTTTGAACTTAGAACAAACTCGCCAATGAATATTCGAAGAGGAGGTCAAGCTTCTGTTCCGATTCAACCTGAAACATATTCTATAATACATATCGTTTGCTCTACCTGCCGACTCCAGCAGTATGAGAAGGGTAGAAGCTTGCCATTCGGATCATCTTCATGAATACAAGGGTGAGCAAGACTTCGTATTTTGGTAGGTTTGCGCTGGCATTCAGTAAGTTGAGTGACGAGTACGCAGCTGAAAAAAAAAACACATAGGGTGCCAAAAACATACATCTTTGCACACCATACATAGTAACACCACAACGGTTGAATTCAACGCAATGGCATTACCTCTATAGCGGCACTGAGTCAACTCAATCCAAACCACCTATCAGAACAGGAATAAGTAGCCCCTTGCTTCCGTAATAACTCAAACTTGAGAGAGTAGCGAGCACCTCGCGGCACGGTTTGGCTCGCTGTGACACTGTCTCCTCGAACGGAAGACACTGCTCAGAGCAAATCAAATCGTTCCTCACCAAAACATTGGAGTAGATGGAGAAAGCATCGAGGAAATCACCGGATGAACAGGCACCCCAGATTCAAAACTTTCAGAAAAATTTTAATTAAAGGGAGTGTATGAGCATTTTTTCCAGTTTTTTGTGACCCACAGCATCAAAATTACGCTCGATTTCACTCAGGCAGTATTTTTATAGAGAAGGCACCTCGTTGCTTCCAACTCAAGTTGAACAGCGCATTCACGACGCTTCTGTAAGGCTTAGAATCTGCTCTGTACCATGTGCGCCTCTTGGAATGCTGTACGACAGAAATCCGGTGCTGAGAACGAACTTTTATATAAAGCCAATCCGATTCTATTGGAGCCATATTCAACTATGTTTCAGAGCAAATTAAGTGCTATATCATACACAGGTTTGGTCTCGTAGCATGAAGCTGAGGTAAAGCTTCAAGAGGTTTTATACCAGAAACAACACCGTGCCACGAGATGCTCGCTACTCTCTCAACTTTGAGTTACTACAAAAGCAAATGGCGAAATATCCCTGATCTGATAGGTGCTTTATTAAGTCGGCTCACTACCGCCATAGAGGTTGTGCCATTATGTTGAAATCAGCGGCTGTGGCGCTACTAAATATGCTGTGCAAGAACTTATGGCGCAGTCTGTATATGGCGAGTGAATAACAGTTGTGGAAGTCAGTTGGACTACGTTTTTTTAATATCAAATATGCACTCCATGAAATATGCCAATAATAATTTGATGGAGCACTTCGCACTAGCGCCCGGCTATGAAGCTATTTGAATCACTTTATGCTAATTATTTTCTCAACGAAAATCATATGCATCAGCTAGACGAGCACGTCAAAATGAGTTTCATCTCACCTTGCATGGTAACTGCAGGAAGTCTAGGATCATAGTCTTTGAGCAAATTCTTATACAACCTTGATTGTTCATGTAGATATGTGTCGCGGTCTGAAATACATACATACATATGTATGCAGTATCACGTAAGAAAGTACTCTTTTTAGAGTTCTCTTGCAGATATAATGGCTTGCTCACCAACGATTGGGCAGTCTGCTTGCACATAAATGTGGATGAGAGCCAAGCAACATACAGTAACGAGCAGCATGGTGTGAGTGAGTGCATCTATTCGCACTGAGATCACAAGTCAACCTACGCACCGTTGTGGATTATTTGCGCTGGGCGCAAGTTCGATTAAAGCAGGATCGAGTTGCATGTTGACTTGACGGTTCGCCTTTAACGCCGTATGATACAACGGAAACTATCGCTTGCGCGGAACGGCTCCAACCCGAAATTCTTCATAAAGACTGAACACACTCAACTATATCTATGCCACAATAATTTTCAATTAGCATAAGCGGCGCATTGCACACAACACGAACAAGTCATTTTTAACTAGACCTCCTGATAGCCTGCAATTGGAAAGAAGAATGCTCAAAGAGAAACAGCGATTTTTCTAGGGATGAGTCATGAATCTGGGATTTTTTTCGATTTTATTGGAATTCCCTGGCATGGATATCTGATCAAATAATGCGGCTTATTGGTCAGTAAAGTCATGCTGACAACACAAGAGAGATGTGCTTGGAGCGCTGTCAAATCAAGTACTTTTTGATCCGGAGATGTGGCGAAGTTGTGTTTCTGTTCATTTTTGCTGTTTAGCTTTTTGCTGCTAAGCATGTGCTCCAAACCTATTATCACATGGTCATACGAACAAGAGATATTTGGCTATATACTAAACGCGTCAGTGGAAGTGTGTTTTTCGGGGACTCGTGGAACACGTGGTGAGGACGCGCCGCTTACCCCGCTGCAGTAGCAAGTCATAGGACATTGTTGATAGTTTTTCATCTCAGTTCATGTCAGAACTAATTGAGAGAAATAATTATTACGGAAGCTCTGCGGTTTGCCACCAAGGTGACGATTTTAGCGCGACCGGCGCTAAGGTGCCGCGAGCTTGTCCGCCAAACCGTGCTCTCGTCAAAACGCGCATTATTTATTCTAGGGTGTAAAACCGTGGATTATCTTTCACCCATATCAAAGTGAGGTTGAAGATCAGTGCTTGTTCAGAGCACTTTGAAGAGCAGTTCGTAGCGCATTTATTACCTTATGATCAAGATAAATTCAATTCTGACTTTCAAAAAAAATTTGAAAGACTTCCACCTGCCGTTATGATATTATGAGGAAAGCCGCCATTAAATGCACTCTTCACTCTTCTATCACGTATTACTCCTACCTTTCTCAAAGGATGCTTAAATCAAATGAGAGAAATGCGTTTTATGGAAGCGCATGCAACAGCAGTGAAGAGCAATCCGGCTGCAAAGCCAATTTCCCGGATACAGAAGATGATGTTGTTTTCATGGTAAAGTGTAAAAGCAGTGGTCTGCTTGGTGGTGGTGGGTTTCTGCCAAGCAACTGCGGCAGATCTCTCTCTGTCCAAGTAGAGCAACCACTCCACCATAAGTTGGTCAAAATAATGACAACAGAAAAAATTCCCAGGTCGACCGGAACCGCACGTGTGGAAGAATATCTAGCATGAAATTGATGAAAGGAGTAGGGCAGTTCTCTCTCATGAGCCACACAGCCCAGATTTGCCACTATCAGACCACCACCAGGTTCTGACTGGGAAGCGTTCCTGAAGGAGAGAAAGTGCAAAAATCACGAAAAAGTCGCGCTCCGGGTATGCATCTGTTTCGACTCACGAAGCGGTGACTTCTCCTAGGAGAATCCTCATTCAGAGCATGAGGTCGGGTAACTGTTAAAAACGGTGGTTACAGATTTGATGGGCGTTCTGCTAGAGTTTAAGGATGGAATATGTCTCGCGCGAAAAAGTGCACCCTACACCATAATGGCTTGAATGACAGTTTTCAGTTCTGAGAATGCTTCATTATTGATCAGTCACCATTCCTGTGTGTGGACGGAGAGTGCCCTCATGCACAAGAGTTTGTTTGCGTTTCGGGATGCTCTGTCAGATATGGGATAATCATTCCTGCCTCTTGTATCAGCATTATGGTCACTGCACAGTTTTACACATCCGAAAATCTCTGTCTCTGTTGAGGAAAAGACTACTGTGAACCAAAAATGAAGTGATCTGAGCAAGAAAGAGCAGCAGTCCAGGCACTAGTCGCCACGTCGACACGTCGACAACCACTGTGGTCCACTTCTGGGAAAGTCGAGAGTTGCTGTTCCTCAAAGGTCCTGATTGAGGATTCCTGGAAATTATGAGTGGTATATTCAGAAATTGTACGCTTGTTTTTTTATCTGCCACCAAAACCGAAATGTAATACTGATACTCGGAATCTTTCTTACGTGAGAATTCAAAGAGGCCAGGATTGACGTGCTCTCACGCTCAAGTCGCCCTTTTATGCATTCATATCCATTTCATATTGTTTAAAGAGCCATTCACATGACAACAGCGGCCGTCTACTGATCCTATTCATGTTTGTTTTCTTGTCGTATCATTGATAGCACGACTTAGAAGTATTGTATTACTTCATTACGATTATGAAATGTTAACAATTCTGTGCTGGCTCGACGCGCTGATTCCACAGATATACGAAGAATACTCCATGGTACCCGATGAACCATTCCGCAGGAGCCCAACCGATTGTGGGTTGTACCAGTAGTCCGTAATGAGCAGGAATGATGAGCTGCCGATGTCCACGCAAAACTGCTGTGGTGTGCTTTGCTTCCACAATGCTAACACTGTCGAGAACTCCGGGATTTCAGTGTTGATTTTTCGTTATCCGTTTCCTCTTTGAACCGCTGCTGTAGTTTGATCATCCTTGCTCATTATGCAGAGTTTTTACACCACTTATACACCACTTACTTGCGGAACACCCCGTATGTACACACGTATATAACGAACTTGTGCTACCTTCTCTGAAACAACACAGTAACACTAGTTTACCCCTGACGAGGTACCGATCATTCGCCACAGTCGGCCGAGAATTTCAAAACTTTCGACTAAGCACCCTTTCTGGATGCACGTTTCCTAATGGTTTCAAGACATGTACGGCTCCTGCAGATTCCACCACTGTACGAATATCGAAGGCGACTTCCGATATTCCACATTGCGTTCAGGTTTTTTCAAATTAGCGCTTTTGTATACACCGGTCTTGAGAATTACTGCAGCAGTTTCTTTGAGAAGCGTTGGTTTGTCCGGCACATTTCGGAGTAATACTGTGTGCATAGCTACACAAAGGAAGCAGTCTAGACCAGGGATGAGCGGAAGTCAGATACCAAAAATCGGAACTCGGAAGTCGCAAGTCGCAAGTCCAAAAAACACCGAAATATCGGAAGTTCCGGAAGTCGGAAGTCGGAGTTCCGCTCATCCCTGGTCTAGATCTTCAAAATCCCTCTTTTGTGGAATCTCTAAGTTCATCGCTTTTTAGCCGGGGTGGCCGAGTTGCGCGATCTATTCGTTGTGGGCCGATCGAAAAAAGTCGATACCGTTGCCTTTTCGCCAGCTGTTTCGTCGGCACAATCGGTTTTTGGCACTGTTTTGCAACATTTTTGAAGTTTTTGGGAGATATCAAAATTGGAAAAAGATGGCTCGACCGATAAAAGTGTCGCGAGAACACCAGTGAATTCTAAAACCATCCAAAAACATGAGAAAATCGAAAATGTGACACTGCCGGAAAGAAGCCGCACAAGTACCAAAGCAAACAGACTTCTTGCAAAATAACGAAATGCAAAAGAGGTTAGTTAAGGGTTCCGAAGTAGCTTAACAATAATAAAAAAATAAATAGCTGCCTAATCAGCTGGCGGCAGCGGTTCGCTGCCACCACAACTCGATCGAACGACGCCACGCAAATCTTGCAGATCCACGTCCAACAACTTGTACCTTAGGAACGGTCGAGTTTTCCATGCTACTACCATCGTAAAATTGTTGGGAAACCAGATGAAGTTCAAAAACGGCTAAAATCTCAGAGACGGAAAGATCCGTGGATGCTGCCTTTAAGGGTTTAACAAAAACGAACTTTTCCAATGTTTGCACCAATCATCCAAACTCCCAATAGCTGTCCTGCACATCATTTTTTCTTCATGTTTGAGCGTCAATGCATCTTGGGACCCTTAATAATCAAATTCTCGAACACCGAATCTGTCATTTTCATTATAACAGAAGATGAGTGAATTCGCTACACGTGTTGTAACACATACAGTGGTCGTCGATGGCGGTGACCCATCCGCGGCCTCGAAAGAACGCGGCGCAACCGCGCCGCTCCCGATGGAATCATCGCTGCAGTGGCGAATCTGGGTTTCTCAGTATTTGTTCATCATATTTGATGTTCCCTAATGAGAACATTACTGAGTGCCAAGAACACCCCATAGTTTGTTGTCCTGGAGGGTATTCCTGCTCTAGCGGCGCGGTCACGCCGCGTGCTTCTCGAGTCCACAGAGAGGTCACCGCCATCGACGCCCACTTTAGACATTCGTATCCAAGGGAGCAACCTCGAACTAATACACGTCAATGCAACCCCATCGATACCCTGGACCTATGGAGCAAGAGCAGAGCTTTGTTAAGCTCCCTAATGGTTCTACGTTCCACTAACAAGAACACACTCATTGAGTGAACTTCCTCGCTCAAAACGCACAACTGCTAAGACATCAACGTCAATTAGGCATAGGTGTTCCAGCGGTTTATAAGAGAAGTCAGTAACAAATGGCGTGTGATCCATTTGAAATGTGAGTTTCACTACACCTCACCACGAAAAACATCGTCGGATGGTGCGAGAATCTGCTGCAAGTGTGGGAATAGCTTACTCAGTCAACTGAGATATCACAGAGCGGAGGAAAGGGGGGGGGGGGTTAAAGTTTTAACAACCTTTGCTTAATTATTTAACCATCAGAAAACCATGCTGTTTAGACGGGGGTTATCAGAAAGACTTCGCTTTGATGTAGTTGCTGATGGTAAATGATGATCATTGAATTTCAACTCCCAGGAACATTTGACAGGTGTAGGGTAGGAGTAGATTCGATTGACGTGATTCTTCAGGAATAAAGTATGTTCGCTTTGCTGCAGCAAATCAGCTAAAAATCAGAAAACTTTCGTTCGGCTTCGGTGTTGTCTGAAAGTTGGTGCAGGTCAGGCCCAGCAAAAATTGGACCAGTTTTGTCGATTATCCCTGCCTGTGGTTCTTGTCCAGTGTTATCATGTTCATTTTTCTCTCTTTGTTCCACCTCTGATCTATCAGAACGCATCACTAGCTCATGGGATCTCGAGCTCCGCACAGAGGCTAAACATGCAAGATTTTCTATGTTTTTTGAGAGTCGTATCGAATCTGTCGTCAAACATCGTTCATCATCATGGGCTAATATTCCACTATCAACAAGCAAGTACTTTTTCTTTAATCCAGAATTTTCTCAATTGCACCTTTCTATTCACTGGAATATCAACAGCAATCAACGGTTTTTCTCACAGGTGAGCTGCAAATGCCTGTGAATGTAGAGCTATCAGTTTTAAGGTTGCGTGCGTCCATAACGCTCACCCTCCATCCCCATCGTTAACATTACCTGCAGATCTCTAGCTGTCAGCAGCATGTCAATCCATGAAAGGTTTGCTAGAGATAACGATATGGGCGGAGGGTGAGCGTTGCGACAATGCGCCACAACAAAACCAATGGACATACTAAAATGTAGATTTCTACATTGACTAAAAATTTTTGCGACCCTTCTGTATAAAGGACAAAGGACAAAGTGGTCGGCGTTGATCAATCCTGCCACGTGGGATGCGCCACGGATTCCGCTTCATCTGAGAATGCGTATTTGCCCTATACAGTGACTTGCGGGGGAGAGGGGGGGGAGGGGGATGGCGTCCGTCAGTGCTTCATCCTCCCAGACTCCTCTGGTACCAATTTACCGACCCCTTGGGCATGGATGGCTTAGTTGGCACCGGGCGCGATCGAACCATCTACCGTGTGAGTGTGCAGCGAGCCCCTTACCACTGCGCCACACGCGCCTCCTTCCGTATAAGGTACCCAAAATAATGCTTGGCCTGTCGAATCGCAATGACTCCAACAGAAATATGTAGAATCAGGGAATAAATTTCTCAAGTTCATATACAACTGAAATCATGAAACTGCTTACACTATGAAACTGTTCACGATATTGGCAGGTGGCACTGTGATAACTACAGTGAGCATATGTGCTCGCTATTCGATTGGTTTTGGCCTTGGAAGGAAGGCTCCATGCTTACCAGATGGGAATACAAAGGTGGAAATTTGATGTCATAGACAGGGTCCAGCGGTCCAGCGAAGGGAAAAATCGACCTGCAGTACGACCTCCACCTTCACGGTGTGTATCGTGAGGGAAAAAGGGGCGTAACCCAGGCGACTCTGATAGGCACATTTGGGCTGCCCATCACACCCACCTGTTTGACTCGTGCAGCGCCAAGTACAAATAGACCTTCATTATAGGATTGACGCCGTTTGAGTTCAAACAAACTGGCTGCCGGAGTGCGCCAATCAGAGCCGCCTGGTTACGCCCCCTTTTCCCTCACTATGATACACCACCTTCACCTCTCCTCTCTGACCTCCATCTCTCCACAACCCCCCCCCCTTCTCATTGCCGTTTTCTTTGATCTCCTTTGCCCACTTTTTTTCAAGCTGCCTCATTAAAATATTTTGATTTATTGTTTCATTACATTACTACAATATAGTTCTGGAATGAAAATGTCCTTCGTAAGAAGAAGTGACCACCCATCCCTCTTGAATAGTGGACCAATATGAAATCGTAAGGATAGAACCAAGGAATATATGTAGTGTACAAGTTTGCACATGCATGAATGTGCAGTATTACAGGAGGGAGCAAGAGAGCGATCAGGAGCGATCAGGCCTGGAGCGTACTTTGGCATCTCGCCGAGCTCATAAGGTCGCTCCCTTTGCCGCCAAGAATTTTCGCGAAGTTCAGAATAGTTTCAAAATTGAGCGTAGTGCGAAAAAATGTAAATAATTAAACATTACATGCAAAAAACAAAAATAAAAAAAAAACAAAAAATATGATTAGTTGCTCATATGAGCAGACATTGCTCGTCGGAGTGTTCAACAGTAGTGAGGTTTAAAGCAGCACTGCGTTAGCCAATTTCGCTGTTATCCATCATGTGCGGTGCACATGCGTTAAATAAATAAATAAATAAATAAATAAATAAATAAATAAATAAATAAATAAATAAGTAAATAAATAAATAAATAAATAGATAGATAGATAGATAGATAAATAAATAAATAAATTCCAGCTGTCAACGGAATGAATTTCGATCGCTCATAATGGACGATGAGCTCTATTGTAATCCAGAGTTTCACTTCTCTATGCTTCCACACAATTTTGGGAGCTCGATGGGAAATCGATGAGAAATTCTATGAATTCGCCCATTGATTGCCCAAGTGAATTGTGGAGAAACAGAAAAAACCTCATAGAGGCATATTCTGCTATTTGATTGAAAACTTCGTCTTAAATATAATGTATGCAGATCACTTTTCTGCTAGTTCTCCAAAATGATTTACTCGATTTCCACTACTTGCCAAAATTTCGATGTTACTTTTGAACCGGATTTCCCGCTCACCTTCTTGGTTATATGATAGAGCTCTACCATTTTGAATGTTTTTGAAAGGATCTCTTTTGAGGAGACGTTAGAGCGTAAGCAAAGATTGTCACTGGTCGCTTATTTCGACTAACATTTCACGTCTTCGTCTTCGTTGGGGCTCCGAACGTTAAAAACAGTTATGACTTATCCTCGCAAACACCTTGCCATCTCAGTAGGAATTCAAACCATTCAATAGACACAAAGACGATGTGAGAGAAGACGATAGGTTGGTATTCACCTATTGTGCAGCAACGCATTAGAGTAATGGAAAACTCAGTCAGAGGAAAGTGCCACTAGCGCTATTCATATAATTGCTCTAGAGATCCATTTTCAGAAGGTCAGTTTCTGTGCTTTTCATCGAAATGATCATTATACTTGCAACTGAATCGAATGATTATTCGATCATTCGAATGAAATCATTCGAATCAAACCGTTCGAAAATTCGAATATTCGAAAAAGTCAATTTATTCGATTATTCGAGTATCCGAGCCCCATCATTCAAATGAATCGTTTGGATATTCGATACTGTAACCACAATAAATGATTGAGAGACGTTTGCCTTTTGTGCAGTCTTAATTTTGAACTTCGAACTCGAGAGAAGATGCCCTGTATGCACGTGCGGAGGGATTCCACGGCGATTTCTTTTGAGGTTAACAGCGTTTCAGTGCGTTTTAGCCATCCACTATGGGAAGAGCTCTGTCATCCTGTTATCAATTTATGCACTTACTTCCTGCCTTGATGTCATTTTTCGGGTTTATACTTTCGTTGATTGATTCATAGAGTTGATTATATCTTGAAGATTAGTTTTTTTTTTCATCTGATTCACAGATTGTTTTTTCTCAATTATTTGTTAACAATAATAAATCTGATGAGGCTGGAATGTACGTTGGGCAACGTCAGAGTTTTGAGAGCATATAAAGTCTCATTTTAGGACCTTCATCCGAATGATTTATTCGAGTAATCTATCCGAATGATTGTTCGAAAATTCGAATATTCGAAAAAACTGATTTGCGAATGTATTCGAAAATTCGAGTATTCGAACTTTCCGATTTTCGAAAATATTCGAAATTCGAATATTCGAAAAAGTCAGTTTTTGAATATATTCGATTATTCGAATATTCGAAATTTTTTCAAAAATGTGCAAGTATAATGTTCATCCACCAGGCACAAGCAATGGAGGCCGGCACCCGCCACAAGCATTGAAAATGTTGTCGGGCTGTGGTGAACTTGCCGGAGTACTAACTAGGATGTATCAATCTCTCCGCATCACTTTTTCATGTCGAAATTGCTCAGGACCGCATGCATAAGTGAGATTACCCAACGTATCAACACCGCGTAAATTTACAACTCGTTAACGCAGGCGTTCACGTGTTTAGCCTGGGTAATTTCACTGATGCAACCAAACCCAAGGTGATTGTCGCTGAAAGCGTTGCTTGACTTCAGCTTTATAGAAGTGATTGATAACCGTAAGATATGATAACATGGAATGCACACGAGAAAACTTGTGATTCTTCGATGAACTTGCCATTCTTCGATGAATGAACATTTGCAAGCGGAAGTTCTGCCTTCAAAAAGATTCCACCAGATGTTCACCAGTACTGCTCAGCTGGGCAATGTCCTGAAATCTTCAAACACTGGTATTTTGAGTATCATATCTGATCTTACTTCATGCTACCCTGCCTTGCAGACGTTCTAGCGCTATCAATCGCGGTTATTATGAAAGACTGCTACGGCAAGCTATGCCTTTGAAGGAGCTGTGCCTATTTTCTTTTGTTTGCTTCCCAATTCCTAGCGTTCAAGAAGTGGAGCAATTATACTGAGACACGCCGTGCCTATTTAGTATCACTTCGAATTTCACTGAGCTCAGCGTCACATGCCGTCGTCGATTCCAGGAGCAATTGAACACATCATTCCACATCATTTCATCACACTGTTTGTCAGAACCAATGGGCCATCCTTTTTGCCACATTTTCTGTTCTAAAACACAGCTCACTGTTCTTGACACATAATTTCATGACGTTCGTTATCCACGCCTTAATTCTCAACCAGGATTATGATTAGTGGACAAAGACCAAACCGGCCGTTAATTGTAAAACGTACTAGGGTTCTACTCAAATACTGGGACATATTGGGTGATCTCGTACATTGCCTCAACAAGTTAGGCACACTCAGGGTGCAGACCGTTCTGCTGAAATTTAGCAAATTCCAGTCACATTGACACTGGTACCTTTTGATTGTTCGCAATGATGATTCAGGGCTCAAAACCAGTACTGCCAATGGTTGCCAGAGAATAACGTATTTATGATGGCAACACGCTTGACACGGCTAATTATAGTGTGAGGGACAAATTCCTTGTTTCACATGGTTGATCTAACTTCTGTCAGTCTACCGTCTATATGTCGAGAAATGATGCAGATCTTTTGGTCGGGATCACTTCCCGCTATAGTGTCAGAAGTCATAAAACCATTTGTTGCCTGAGAAAAACCTATTTATGATGCGTGGGACAGCCCATTTGACAGGTTTATGGACGCGTGCTGGACAAATCTTCTGTTTCATATGATTGATGTTAACTTCTGTTCGAACGTAAATTCGATATCATATAGAAAAGAGCTCAGCTTAGTCAGAGTCAGAAACCATGATCTGGAATGGTTTTATTCATTTTCTAACATCTTTCCAGCTGTCTTTGATCCACATTGTTCCAGTGCTCCACACACATCCCAAAGGATGTGGATGTTGTGCATTGGAGCTACGTAGTTACAGGATTTGAGACCAAGTCCGTTAGTACAAATCTGGAAGCTCATCTCCCCACGTACTTCCTGTTCAGCTACGTTCCGTCGCAGTTCTCTAACAATTTAATTGTCACTCCCTAATCAATAACTTGATTGCCATCTCCGAAAAACATAATTGGATAGCCTGCAAATGACAGTACAAATTTTTAGTTTCACAGCAGCTTTGCTTCATCTCTTGAAATATATCTCCTTTGTCACTCCATAGCAAATGTCATTTTGTGTTTGGGAAGAAGCTCCGCCACTTTCTATGAAACCGGCTGTATTGTTTTGCTACAATAGTCTGTCTTGAGTCTGTTCTTCTCTTCTGAACTGTTGCATATGTAGTAAAACCTCTTCCTCCGTGTGTTCCGCTCATTGTAAACATACCAACTAGTTGTGTTAATGATATCCAAGCGTCGTAGAAAGCATAGGTAGTCGCTAATATGTTCACAAAATTTAACAGTTTTGGTGAAATGGAGGACCAATTACGTACTTTCACCCTTTCTTACTGCATTGTTTCCCTCTTTTGTAATTACTGTCCTGAAACCGAGCTTTTGAAATCCACACTTTTTATCTTTCAATAATGAAGTGCATTCCATTTCTCTGGAAGCAGTTACATATCTCGCCGTTTCAGATTTTTCATCCTACAATTTTCTGCAGTCCTTACGCACATACTAACCCAAAAGAAAACTAAAATGGT
Source organism: Ancylostoma ceylanicum (assembly GCA_000688135.1). Classification (NCBI taxonomy): domain Eukaryota; kingdom Metazoa; phylum Nematoda; class Chromadorea; order Rhabditida; family Ancylostomatidae; genus Ancylostoma; species Ancylostoma ceylanicum. Next base: position 436,707 of record JARK01001407.1, on the reverse strand, counting down.
GTTCCGCACTAAAATGCTCAATGCTGTCTCTTCGTTCTTCATGTTGACAAAACCAACAGATTCTTGACTTGCTCGCCACGCTGATTCCAACATTGTACAGCAAAAGTCATAAAAGTGACAAAAACCCCGCTTTTGGTAGGGTCAAAGTACCCGCTGCTTGGAGCAGGGGCGGGAACCGATCCAAGGTGCGCTGACTGGGAGGCGATCAAGACGTATTCTGGTGGTCACCGCGGTACAAACGTCAGCTAAGGCAGACAACCGGAGACTGCGCTACGCCGCCGCCGTGCAACACCGCCGCGAGGCTGTTGCGCGGCGTCGGCCCCGCCGGGAGCCGACTTAACGCGGCCTGAAGGAGGAAAACGAACGATAAGAAGCCGCCAAGCAGCAGCTTCGCGACGGTGTTGCACGGCGGCGGCGCGGCGCCATCTCCGTTGTCTGCAACCACAGACTTTGGGAGCGCGGTGACCACGACAATACGCCGCAACCCGACCGCGCCGCACGCGAATGCTCCTTGGATCCTGGTTTTTCCTTCCAAGTCGACGCATTGGATGACTCCGGTGGACTCCCCTTACACTATTTCGGTTCCGATGGCGTTCACCTGTCCCACCTTAGCTCAGAAAACTTGTCTAATTCTCCTTAGCACTATTCGTGCGGTTAAAAGTTGCAGCCGCGACGCGCACATGAATCGACCAATCACAGCTCAGCAGCGTACGTCTTGTCACGCAGCCGTGCTGACTGGTCATCACGGCAGCAACGTCGGGTGAACAGGTCTTACCCTGTCCAATCGACAAGATCAGCGGTGACACACGTCTTTCCACGTGAATTTGCTCCTGCAAACTGGTACAAAGCCCGTCACGAAAAACAGGTTTAGAGGCCATTTTGGTGCATTTCAAATACATTGCCGGAATCAGCGCATCGAATAGGTTCGGAATATGTCGATAGCTCAGACACGAATATGAGGTGGGCCCCTGCCTTCAAAGGTAGCACTAGTCAAAATCCTCGGAGCCGATGTGTGGTGGAACGAGCACAAGCGATGCTTACCTGCAGAGAAACTGAAACTGTCGCGAACACACCCGATCGATTCTTGTTTTTAACGGCCCGAAGCGACAGCTAACGCTTCAGCGGCGCGTGGTTTAGCACAATGGGTGTGCGAAACGCGTACAGCTCACAGGCTTTCGTGGCGGAACCCGCACACCCTACAGAGTAGCGGTCGTCCGCGCCATCGACAAACGGAAAAGAGCGCCCTCGTTTCCCACGTTCCTCGAGTACTCCACGCAATTTCGTCTCTGCCTATGAACTCGCCGTCCCCAGAAACCCCGAAATGCGGGGAATTCTCCAACACAACGATTTCCACGGGTGTTGCCCTTGAAAGAAACTTGCACAAAGGCGATACCCTGTCCTCACTACTACCGCTACCGCTTTCTATCATAGATGGTGCTAATTTTTTTCTCGCAACCAGTGTTCCCAAAAAAGCGGTTTTTGTCCGCAGGATCTTTTACCGGATTTATAGGCGTGAAATGTGAATTTCGATAAGTAATGTCCATTGGTTACATTTGAGATTTTATGCGCAACAACAACTGTAGAAATGGAGGCGTCACAGGTTTTTGCTTCGAAAATGTCTAACTTTGAGCCGTGAAGATAGATTCCGCCTGCGTTCCGGTAAGGAGAGGGATGAAAACCTTCATTGCATTCATCAACCGGAAGGGAGGGCATAATGTTTCCATTGTATTCTATTTATCGCTATTGTACAGTTTTCGCTAGCTTATTTCTGTGCAGTAGTGATATGTTTTTAACGATCTGAATCTTGCTGATTCAGTTGTTCAATTGAAAGCTCTTCAATGCCTTTATTCGTAAGCTTTCGGCATTTAATGCCTTCTTCAGACCTTAATGTTAACAATCCATTGCTATCTCGTCACAAGCTTACAAATAGGTACAATTGAAAAATACCTAGAGGCAGATGGTTAGTAAGTCTTTTTGAGGACATTGTAGTCAAAAAGACTTACTAACCATCTGCCTCTAGGTATTTTTCAATTGTACCTATTTGTAAGCTTGTGACGAGATAGCAATGGATTGTTAACATTAAGGTCTGAAGAAGGCATTAAATGCCGAAAGCTTACGAATAAAAGCATTGAAGAGCTTTCAATTGAACAACTGAATCAGCAAGATTTCATGAAGCTCAGAGACAGAACAGTACTGAAAGATCTGAATCTTCCTCAATAGCGCTGGGTTTGTGCTATTTTATATTATAAACATGCCCCAAAAACTACGAAAGTGTGGCAGAGTTTTAGTTTGAATCTTTAGTGAAAAATTTTCAATGACTCCAAATCCACCGACTTTATCGGCGATTCTCCAGCGAAACGGTTTTCAACAACAGTTCAGTTGAGGTAGAGAATGTTGATGTCATGTTGATTGGAACAACTAGACGATTATGCAAAACCTCTTTGAAATCGGCTGCCCATAAGAGCAGAGAACGAGGCTGTTCAAAAGTTCTTGGATGAGAAAACCAAGCCCTAAGTTTCGAGAGTCACATTAGGCCCGTACTCAGGCCTATACGCACATGAAGTTCAGCAGTCGTTTTGTAACATTTTTGATATCCTTCTTTTTGGCGTCTCCGCACTGATTGCTGCCATGTTCTATAGTGGAAACGCTTCTCGAAAGAAAATGAGTAAAAGTTGGGGTATGGAGTAGCCGTAGTCTTTCCCTCCCTATTTCTCATAATATATTTTCATGACAAGCTGTGGGTATCTTTAAAAAGGGTATTTTTTGCGCTTCCAAAAATTCATAGCCACGAAGGCTCTTCTCGAAGAAGCTGTGGATTTTGCAGCTTCAATCATAACAACCCATATTTTTTCGAAAATATATTTCAAAGCTGAGATAGATTCCGCCTGCGTTCCAGTAAGGAGAGGGATGAAATGCTGAATGCTCCAAAACGAAAAGTTCTCTGAAATATGGACTCAACGCGAAAACAGCATAACTCTTTCTCCATCCGGCAGACTGAAGAACAGGATAAAGCCTATCTCTCTGCCGGAGGAATAATTGAGAAAAAAGCAGTGTTGACTTAGCCCATCACCAGCGACTGCAAAGTACGCGACCACTTTCTCAAAAACGACCCGAGAATCATACGAGCGCGATGTGTTACATGTTGGTGAATAAGGTTGTGTCAGCTGGAGAGCAAGTAACTGACAATATTTGGTCAGTATGATCCGTGTTTTAATGGAAAAATTGGACCAAGTTGGGCCAGTAGATGTGGCAGCGAAGATTTGCTTCAGAACGGCGTTCCATCGCACAATACAAAATCGGTCAGAGCAACGTTATCATCGCTTAGCTGACAAGTGTTACTCCTCCCTCTGCATTCACCACATAAAGACCGATCAGACCACCACCTTTTCTGTCGATGCCGGGTGTTCTCGCTGATCAACACTTTCATAATGTACATTAAACATAAGGAAGAATGATTGGATCGCAGGAGAAAATTTTTTGAGGGAATGGTTTAATAAATTAGCAAAAAGGCGAGTAACCAATTGGAATGACCTCGAAGGTCCGAAGGCCAACTCTGCACCAACACAAATCGCCCACCACATCAGGAATATGTCTCCATTTGCTACTGTAATACTCAAAGCGATTGGGAAGCATTTCGCGACACGGCACGCCAATGTCATCTTTGAACAGACACTCTTCAGAGCCAATCGAATTTTCTTATTTTTTTATTTAATTCTTTTCTTGCAAGAACTCCGGAGTATACATAGAAAACATAGAAGAATTTGCTGGCTACATGGGATCCCAACTCTCTTCCCTTTTAGAAAATTTCAGTGAATTTTTGAGCAAAGATTGTGCATGAAGAAATTGCTTTAGCTTTTTTTGTCGTTCACACCATCCAAGTAGCACTAAATTTCACTTACGCAGCAGTTTGGAAGAGAATATGTACAGTCTGCTTTTCAGAAAGATAGAGAGATCGCTCGTGCGTTTTCACGGCGTTGCGGTCGCAGAATCGTCGTGGGACCCACTCCACCATTTCACTTCAAACATGCTCTGTCCGCATCTCTCGTTCAGGTTCAGCAGCGATTCTGCAATCACAGAATCCATATAAATTTCCGAGAAAGACTGTACCTTGCTGCTTTCAACTCAAACTAAACAGAATCAAGATGAAATTAGTGTGCCTCTTGGAGTGGTACACGAATGAAATTCTGTGCTGAGAGCGAACTCTCCTAGCGCCAATCCGATTCTGATGGACTGCTGTATGCAACCAGAGTTCATATGCAAACAAGAGCATTAGTTTGGACTTGTAGCATGTAGCAGAGGAAAACCTTTGGAAGGATTTACACGAGAAATACCACCGTGCCGCAACGTAAACCCTGCTCTGTGCTTTGACGAGAGCGAATTTTTTAAATTTTATCTTATTCATACATCATGATCATTCATAATGTGGCCCATCTTACAGAAGGGGAACAGCGAATAAAATGACGACTTATTCTTGATCTTAAAGGTTGTTTGTTTTGAGCTGACTTGGTGTGGTCGTAGATGTCTTGGCGATGTGTTGAATTTAGCTGCTAAGGCGCAAATAAGGACAGCAAGATCAGGTATGATCCTGGATTCAGTCACTGGCGCATGGAAGCCATACTTCAGTCACGGTCTACGCAAATAAATTGTCCTCGTTGCCCAGGTTTCTCATGTTTCTCGAAATCTCACCATTAAAAATATGCCCTGCAATCAAAATAACCACAACTTCCTGTTTCCGACGTTCTTGCTTGTTTTTTTGTTCCTCCATTGGTGAATCTCTACCTAGAAAATTTCCTTCTATGCACCTGTTAACAAAGTCCTGCGAGCAACGCGATCACGTTTCACCACATCCCTCTCACCCTCCCTGAAACCAAAAATATGCAGAGAGTGTGGGAGGAAGGGGTGAGTATTCACTAACGATCCAATACGTTTCCTGTCATCGAAGGGGAGGGGTCTGTACATTAATTACATCGTTAATTACTTATCAGATAGCAGTGACGATTCTGACTATTCCACATACACGTACTTGTGTGTGTGCATCCTATTTGCATTATTAGCTTTCATGTGGTACACAAGCATAGTCATAGCATCATGTGGTTATATTCCTTGCCTATGCATCCTATTCTAATAATTGTCAACTTTAGCTCTGGTGAACTGAATGTGACGAATATACGTACGGTACCGACCAAAATTATACAGCCATTTTACTTTCCTTCAAAACTTCTGATACATTACAGCTTAAAACCTCTTTTGCTGTAGACGAGATCTGCAGATGCAGTGAAAGCACAATCATCCACACCATTCGTTGTATAAGTTTTAGTAAAAAAATATTCTTAATCAAGATCATCAGGATCCGCGATGTAACAGAACAGCCCTACAATGCTAAAAACAGTTGGAATCTTCGAAATCCCTCTCAGTTCATCGCCTTCGATGAGGAGGGACCTATTTGCGCGACCTCTTCGATGTAGACCGATCCAGAAAAGTCGATACTACGTTTGTTGGATAAATCGGTTTATGGCACCTTTTTGCAGCCTGAAGTTGACGAGAGAAACCAAATTTTGGTAAAGTCGGCTTGACCGACCAATTTGCCGCAGGAATATGAACAAATTCCGAAACGATCCTAAAACCATAAAAGAAACTCGATAATGTTACACTGACAAGTTGCTGTGAAAGTCATCGGCAACGTATGCAAATAAAGAGTGAACAAATCTCTGAACAGCTAGACTTTTTTTTATTAATGTCCGTAATAGCATTCTCATAAGTCGGCATTTCGAACTTCTCAGAGAAGATCCACTCTGCCTTCAGGTGCCAGTAGACGTAGAATCGCGAGCTGAGCACTCTGACAACCTTTCATCTAAAAGCGGATTCCAATGAAAGCTGAAGAACGCCTTCAAAAATCGAATCTCGTCTTACCTTGGAAGAAAATTAGGCTTTCTTTTGGAAGCAATTTGAAAATCTCGTGTACTACAAAGGGAAAACCTTCCTCTCACTCCTGGGGACCTCGCACCTGAGAAATCGTCAACATTGCGCCCATGAAGGGACGCGGGGCAGACCCTACTTGTCCCCATATCAGATTTTCACAGATTGACCGTCCAACTTTGAAATTCTCGCTATGGAACAATTTTAATCTTTTCTATCAGTCTACATGTGTGGTGAAAACGTCATAATGGCGTAGACGTAATTAATCTTAATTTCACTGTGTTCAAATACCGATTTTTTATCTGACTTCAATGACTACTAAATTTCATCACTGCAAACAACGCGTAAGAGTCCCCACCAGAGTTCGGCACGAGCTCAGCTCGAGCAAAAAAAATTACGAAATCCCCTTTGATATGTGAAAAATCTACGATCCCCAGCAGTGAAACCAGCAGTCGAAGCCGGTAACGATCGATCTTCAGCAGGATAACGCAGCTAACGTGTTACCGGTGGAGAAGCACGTCTAAACACGTTAAGAAACGTAAACCAAATTTTTTTCGAGAATGTTGTGGAAAATCACGAATAATAGGGGAGCTTTCATAGAATCTTTTCATTGACAAGGAAGAGGAAGTGATGCTGAATCCAACCATATGAATAAAATTGGAAATAATTGATTTTGGGAAAAGATATTAAAGGAAGTTGTACCGAACTGGTGCAGATCAACCTTGTTAAGGGTGTATTTTCGCCGTAACTAAACGAACTAGGCAATTTTGTTATTCATTGGAATGACCACGCTGTCCTGTAACTAACCGCTCTGGTACAATTGGAAATAATTGATTCTGATGAAAGTTGTTTGATGAAAATTCTCTGGACCGGTGTTGAACCCTAAATTTTAGGGTAAATTTAGGGTTCAGAGGTTCTTGAGCAATATCTCCTTTCAAAATCAATTAAATCCAATTTCCTCTGGCAGTTGGCAGAAGAGTAGTACCTTTAATCTACCTACAAAGTTTGAGCAGGATCCGTTCAGTACCGGCGGAGCTGTTGGTACTGCAAGGTACTTTTTCAGCTGCAACTCCTACCAAAATGAACTGATTCGAATTCTTTTTCAAATTTGTGTAGAACTTAGTTAACTGCAGCTATATGCCTGTTTACCTAAAGATCCGTGCAGAACCTGTTCTGCTACAAGCGCTGACAGCAGTGCTGTTGGCGGACTTTTCGCATAAGAACTTCACAAACTCTCGTCAAAATCAATTAAATCCAATTTCCTTTAGCAGTTGGCAAAAGATAGTTCCCTCAATCTTAGTGCAAAGTTTGAGCAGNCTAACCGCGCTGGTACAATTGGAAATAATTGATTTTGAAGAAAGTTGTTCGATGAAAATTCTCTGGACCGGTGTTGAACCCTAAGTTTTAGGGTAAATTTAGGGTTCAGAGGATTCTTGAGCAATATCTCCTTTCAGAATCAATTAAATCCAATTTCCTCTGGCAATTGGCAGAAGAGTAGTACCTTTAATCTACCTACAAAGTTTCAGCAGGATCCGTTCAGTACCGGCGGAGCTGTGGGTACTGCCAGGTACTTTTTCAGCTGCAACTCCTACCAAAATGAACTGATTCCAATTCTTTTTCAGATTTGTGTAGAACTTGGTTAGCTGCAGCTATATGCCTGTTTACCTAAAGATCCGTGCAGAACCTGTTCTGCTGCAAGCGCTGACAGCAGTGCTGATGGCGGAATTTTCGCATGAGCACCTCACAAACTCTCGTCAAAATCAATTAAATCCAATTTCCTCTGGTAGTTGGCAAAAGAGTAGTTCCATCAATCTTAGTGCAAAGTTTGAGCAAGATCTGTTCAGTACCAACGAAGCTGTGGGTACTGCTAGGTACTTTTTCAGCTGTAATTCCTACCAAAATCAATTGATCCCAGTTATTTTTCGGATTTATGTTGAACTTACGATTAGCTAACTTAGCTATATCTAACGAGTGGATGATTATCAGACCGTTGGCAGAGGAGTGAATGGTTATCTGACCAAAGTGCAGGTCCCAGGTACGAAGTCCGCTTTGCTCACCTCATCTTCTACGAAGTCCCGCTTGCCTTGAGTCAAGCTCCTGCGGAAGTCTGTTCGGGAGCCATGGAGTAAACAATATTGTCATTTTCTTGTTTTTTTTTTTTTTTTGTTGAACGTACAGCTTATCTGCTTTGAATATCAGTAAGGGAACTCAATTGCTGGTTACAGCTAATGGAACTTACCAACATATCCAGAAGTCCGCCTTCTAACGAATCAACGCATTAACGCGTAACGGCCATTTTTGGCCTAACATAACGAATTAACGGATCAACGAAATTTGAAACTTCTCTAATGCACTGCGCCGATGTGGATCTTGTGAGAACTTTTTAGGAACCGCAAACGAAACTTGCTAACCGAAGTGTTTCATGTCCGTTGTCATTAGAAAGCATATCTCATTGTTCGCATACATGCATAATTACAAAATGTCACCAAAATGGAATGTTATTCGAATAAATATTGGAAAATGTAAAAGTTCGAGCAGCCGAAAACCCGATGGTTGGCAAAAATTTGAAGATTCGAATATATGACTATTCGAAAGAATTTTTACACGTATGCTACTCCGGTGCAAACCCTTCCCAATCTTTCAACTGCCACAGTTTTTCCACTGTGTACCCAGTGATTCCTGACTTGGCATTCTTTCTCTCTACAGGAATGATATGGTCCATTAGTACTGTTCCTTCGATATCACTTAAAAACCTATTATAGCAACAGGTTATGATCATCAGCTCATTTGAACCTTATGAAGAGGAGCACCTCAACTGTGCCATCAGCAATGGGTCAAATGGATGGTGCGTCACATAGGAAATGCAATCCTTATTTCCGATGTTGGAAAGTATGCTACTCAATGTTTACAAAAACAGATTCTTTTGCTATCACGTCATACAACAGCTTCACAAGAAGAGAATCGTAGAAGACAACAGCAACAAAAATGATGGGTTAGAGATAGAAGCAAGACGCTACATAACTAAGCAACCACCGCCCAAAAATCCCCTTCTTACAATTGTACGTACAAAATAAATTACTGTTTAACAATAGATACAGTAGACAAAATGACGTCGAGATCATCCAAAATGCTTGATTACTTCTTGCAGGCGCTTCCGTGCATCTAATACGCGTCTCTCCTGAGCTGTGATATCCTCCGGTAGCACCGAGATTGGCTACAATATAAGCTATAAGAAATACGGGGAAGCGTTGGATTTCAAGTGACTTCCTGGTATAACATGCAAAGTATAAATTGTATAAATTGTCTAAAATCTCTAGATTGTATTTAGCTATCGCTCTCGGCAAACTATAAATTTGAACTCATAAAGAGTTTCTGTACTGTGCCAGGTTGTTATGGTGGAAAATTCTATTGCGGCCTTACATTTCGACACAAATCGTCTTCGTCAGAGGTCTGAAAGTGGTTCCAGCCGTGCAAAACCTCGCACAGCACAAAAGCTCTTATGAATTCAACATGAGATGCCCAGGTTCAAAGATAAACAAACATGGAATTTACTAGAAATTGAATTAAGATATAGTCGGTTTCAAGCGTGATGATAGTTGAATATCTGCGCATTGTGCCTGCCTTACTTGGCCCTCTCTCCAATTGCTGCACCAATTCTACTATTTCTCACTCTTGCGTCTCTCCTATCCCCATAGAACCGCACGGCATTTTCAGTCACTGCTAGTAGTGAAAAGGTATGAATTCCCTTCTACATACAGTCGTTCCAAAGAATACTTGCCTCCGGCACCTACCGCCCGTCTGCTAAGCCGCGCCGCGCCTCCTATGCATTATCATACGTGCTGCAACGTGGCTCAGTCGACGCGCAGTGTAGCGGGAGGTATACAGTGCGTTTCATAATTATAAGATCACCCTCGAATTCTGGGTTTTCTAGGGAAGCAGCAGTCGGGGGAATTTCTTGCTATTTTTGATAGATTCCCCACTTTGAAAAAATATTGTAGCCAAAATTTCGTTTCAATACCTTTTACCCTGATGGTTTTACAAATATTTCTTACTTTTAATACCGTTTCATAATTATAAGATCACTTCAAGAAATTAAGCAATTTGTCCAAATTGACGACTGATTCTGTACACCTACGTGACCGAGAGGGTGAGTACGCGACAAAGATGCAGGTGTAGCGATGCCCCTTGGTCGTCTGTCTTCTTCTGACAAAGAAGGCCAGATCAAAGCTCTCTAAAATGATACCCTCAGTATCCCATCCATTGCTACGCAGATCTAAGGTTTGTTTTATGTGTGAACAAAGCTGTATGTCACTCTTCGGTGCCTCCGAATCTGTTGCGAGCTCTGCACGTCTTTGCACGGCGTCTGCTCGTGAGGAACACCGAATTCTCAGACCTGCTTCGTGCAGTACCTCGTCTAAGAAATGGATTCTGTCACATTTGGAGATCCGAAGTGCCAAGCCAGTTGTATGGAGAGGCATGAGGAGCCGTACAAACATTGCTAGGGAAGCAGTGAAGAGTTCGCTGAAGCATACCTACCCGCTTATGGTGTCGCGATTGAATTTCACAGTGAGGAACCCGGCGGAAATTGGATCAAAGTTGACGATGTTGCATTTTGACGGACTGTTTCATGAAGTGCTTATTCAGACGGTGTTTTCGGTTGAATACAAATTCAGTTTGGATGGTTGTGCAAGGTTTAAGTGTCCCTGGCAAGATTTAAGTAAGGATCTTGTCAACTTCATTCCAAGCAATAATGGCGGTGAGGTGTCATGGTCCCTAAAGGCATTCTGCCACACCTACGGGCAGGAACAAGCCTTTGTGGCATGGGGAATGGACTCAGCAGAACTCCAGACGATGCCAGAAGCACGTCTGCGGCCATTCCTGAGTGGAGGGCGTCGCCAAAGCAACATTCTGGAGCAGGACGTCGGCGCGACCCACTTGACCCACTGAAAGGTGGAGCAGTTTAGGTCGCGTAAGAGCGAAGTCCTGTCTTGTTCAGCATGTATTGCTGACTTAAACCTAATTTGCAACCTCTAAAACACTTTTCCAGGTGGATTAAGGCGAACAAGCTCTGTTCAGAGCAGTCGATTACTTGAAGCGAGAACTCCTGCAAACTTGAAATGTTACTGACCTGAAGAAATGTTATTTCCAGTATGCCTCGATGACATTTCGAGATCGCTAACAAACGAGCAGAAACTGTCTATTATTACTTTCCCATGATTTCCATTTTTTCATCCGAAAATTGTTCAATTTCATGGAGTGATCTTATAATTATGAAACGGTATGAAAAGTAGGAAATATTTGTAAAACCATTAGGGTAAAAGGTATTGAAACGAAATTTTGGCTACAATGTTTATTCAAAGTGGTGAATCTNCCCCCCCCCCCCACTGAAGCTTTGCCAGGTGTTTCTCACTCACAGACCTACGATTCTTCTCAGCAACCTTCACTCCTACGGATCCGTTCTCACAAACATTTCACTTGCGCATGGATGAAGGAGAATGTTGCTATCGAAGAGATCTGAGTATTCTCCATCACCCTTCTATATGAGGTGCTTGTTCTATCTGGGCGTCAGAGGACAGTCATTTTCGTAGTACGGGTACCGAGGTCTCGGTGGACGTTGCGGATGCTCTCCCCTGCCTCTGCGGTCAAGACCAATGTTGCTCCACGGCCTTCTCTTTCTTGGGACTTGCTTCATCATTTTTCTACCCCACTTTGCAAGCTCGGACGCAAGCTGGTAGTTGTCTGCAGCTATGGATGCCCCGCGCTCGCTTGCGTATCATCCAGTGAATTTCGTGAAACAGTCGCCTCTTGCTTGTTCCGCAATTGTCAGCGACCCTCAGCGAGCATACTGGTTGGATGAGAAGATCGTACTCGTTGGATGAGCTAATCGTACTTGTTGGATGAGCTGGTCGTACTCTTCGTCGATGTTGGCAACAACAGTATCCTCCCAAAAGCCAACTATCGAAGTGAGGAGATCCCAACTGATGAGGCTTGGAAATTCTCTTTTTGAAATTAGCGGTCTTTTTCATTTTGTACGAGGAGAAGAGTCTTGAAAAGGAAGAGGTGCACTACCCTGTGTGAAACTTTGGTATAACAGAGACTTCTGTTAGATAGAACCATAAATTAACGATAATGTGGTGCTTTTCGCCATGGTATTCCACATCGAATGACTCTTACGTGCAGTGTAATGAGGTTTGCTTTTGAAATTGTGACTTATCTTGAGTGTTCTACGTCGTCATGATGAACTCAGAGAGCCTCTCTCCCTTTTCGTTCCACTCTAGGCAGTGAGTACCGATGCGACGTTCCTCAGCAGGAGTTTTTCTGGGGATAATCTTGTCCTCAAAGTCTCCAGTTGTAGAACTTCTCCAAGTCTATGTTGAAGGCCTCGACGAAGATAGTTGAAGTCGGCATTTATATGCAGGAGGAAACCTGCTCATATGTTTAGTTCTTTTATAAAGTTGCTGCACCAAACGAAAAGTGAACAACCAATCAGTAGACGAACACTGAGAATTTGTTGCAAGATTTTGCCGTCGCGAAGTCTCGTTTGATCGTATGTTCCTTATCAGCTTGCGATGAGAACTTGAGAGAAATTTCCATAGGTTCGACTTAAACACATTCTTAGCAAATCATTTTAAGAAAACAGGACATGATCCATCACATATAAGTGGAGATGTTCTGGATCATAGCATAGCCGGAGAGGATGTTAAGAACCAGCTTAGGGACAAAGAATTAATGTGGATAAAATATATGATCACTGCATTTCCTTTTGGATTCAATGATCAAATTAAAGGCAGCACCCACGCTAATCTTCGTCTTCGAGATTTTGAGTGGTTTCGAACTTCAGGCATAGTCCCGACAATTCTGCAATGGAACCGCTGTCGGATAGCGCATCCTACTCGAGATATTACAAGTACAAGTCCCTTGCAACATTTCAACTTTGGGGCGCTGGTACGAGATGTCCTGCTTTCCAAACGTAGCATTGGAGCGACATTTGACACGGATCAGCTGTTCTTGCCTGCCGTCGTACAGTTTTTCAATGAAAACAGTCTTTTCCGCGCTCTTTTCTCCACAGTTCATCTACTATTTTGATTATAGTTGTCTGAGAACCTTCTTGTTTTCACCTTTTAAAAGTTGCTACCCTTTTTCCGGCTCATGTCATTCAGTTGTTCTCTTTTCTTGTAAATTAGCGATACTTCTTCTTGTCCTTTGCCCTACTTTTTTTATTTTTGCTCCACAGATACATCTGTGCAACTTCCATTCTTCTGTTTTCCTATTTCTGTTTTCTTTTGTTCGAGAAAGCTGCAAATCCGGGTAAATACTCAAATTCGGCAAAAAACTACGTGACGACAGAGGCACCCTTATCGACTTTTTTGTCAGATCGGTTTCACGCAACTCGGCCATTTTTGACCTAACTCAGCGAAATAAGGGCATTCAGAAATCGTTTTTCTGGAAGTTTTGACAAAATGACCGATATAGCCTTGCTCACCGATGTCGAAAACTTAAGATTGCGCCAAAATCTCAAAGACAAAAATTTCCGTGGGTGCTGCCTTTAAGGGGTTTGGAAATATCTCCGACAATGTTTCTCCTTTGGAAAAAAGAGAACACCCGTACTTCAGGTTTCCAATCAAAAGATTAAGATATAGGGGGAAGAAAAGAAGATCAAAGAAAAGAAACAGATGTAGTGATAGAACCAACGATGTGTTGGTTGAAATCAATGCACTTAGTGGATGTTCCCTTTATAAGTATTTTAGGACATTAAACAAATATGATATAAACAGACTGATAGACTTAGCGTTCACTCCGTATTTTCGCACTCTAGAATACGAGCTAAAATATAAGATATATGGATTGATAGCTAATCCATTTTGGAGTTGTTCCACTAGAGTCAACGATAGAAAAGACGAATCGTTTGTTAGTTTCCAATATTATGGCGAAATTGTGCAGAAATTAAATCTAAATAAAATATGTAATAAACAGATAATGAAGAATCTCATTGCTAGGTATGCACAAGATCCCACGGTTGTTCAGGCCGTAAAGGATTTAAAAATAAGAGTAACATATATAACCGATCCACCGTTGGCTCTGAAACTTTTTAACTATAGTAGGTTTCTTAGACAACTGGATGACGAGAGTATTAGAAGCATAGTTAGCAATGACTGTGCATGCATGAACTTTGTGGAGTTCATAGACCCACAATTGAGTCATGTGTGTACAGGGAGTCTGGAAATAATCAAGGATGAAAGACTCAGGAATATCTTCAGGAAGGGAACTAAGTATAGAATCCATACTAGTGTGAACTGATACCAGATATATGAAGAAGTTAACAAGCTAGCTATTGAGATTGCTAAAAAGTTTAGAATTAGATTCAAATATCATAGAGCAATAGAACAGCAGCTGGCAGAAAAAATAAGAAAACATATACGGAGACGAATTCGAACCAAATTGTACAACTTGACTGATCCTAAGATGGTGGAAGAAGAAAACATGAACAAAAAAGGCCGCGTGAGTTGCATAAGGATTTTGTAGTAACGCCGATAGACAAAGCCTCGTCTAACTTTTGCATAACATGTAAAAAGCTATATGTTTCGATGATCAAAAATGAAATGGAACAAACAAGTAACGAGGGAAGCACTTATCTACGTACGCCGTTCTCAGAGAAGGATATCAAAGAAATTCATAGTAGATTGCTCGCGGGTCCGAATATAAAAACTGAGCAAAGCTTCAAGGATATACCTAGGATTGCATAAAAACCCTATCAAGTTTCGCTTTATAACAGGGGCTAGGAATTGTACACTAAAACCTTTGACAATGACATTACAGAAAATATTGCTACGTTTCTACAAACATTTCGGCAACTACTGTAATGTCGTCAGACAAAGAACTGGGGTTAAGCACTTTTGGTCGATTGACAACAGCACAAAAGTAGTTAATGATCCTCTGATGGTCGATACAAGTACTCAAGTATTTTCGGCAGACTTCACTAGCCTTTTCACTAATCTTCCACATCGAGTAGTTAGAGATAATATTCGAAAGTTAATACTTATATGCATGAGAGGTTATAACTACGTTAGAGTGCAACATGACAAAGTTAGCTATGCGGTCACCAACACAGCTAAGGGGAACTACTATAGAAGGGAAGACTTATTCTACATGGTTGATTCGATACTACAATCAAGCTTCGTAAGTTTTGGTGGATGTATCTATCAGCAAAGGAAAGGTATTCCGCAGGGAGCCTCATGTAGCACACAGCTTGCGGACCTGACGCTAGCTTATATGGAGTACGAATTTGTCAAAACAGAATTGAACTCAGGGGATAGAAGGGCCCTACGAATATATAATGGTACGTATCGTTATATAGACGATATATTACATATCTCTAAAAATACTACAGAATTTGAGGGTAACCTCCAAGAAATATATCATTCTTCTCTAAATATAGAAAAAAACTAGCAATAAAGAAGCAATAAAGAAACCAATTTTCTGGACCTTCACTTATTCGTTGAAAATGAAAGCGTTAGGTACTGCCTATACAATAAAATTGATGACTATAATTTTGCTGTTATTAGATATCCAAACTTCAACTCCAACATACCAAGGCATATAATAACTAATACATTCGTGGCAGAAGTCATTAGGACTGGTAGGGCATGCTCTAAGTATGAGGACTTCAAGAATAGAATAACGCAGCTATGCTGCATAAGCATATCCAACGAATGGACGCCTTTAAGCGTAATCAAAACATTGTGTGGTGCACTCAGAAATAGACCTTTCATCTTACGTGGATGTGGACTAAATAATGCAGTACATCTTCCCCTCATTCATGACATAAGGACGCGCTTGAGAGACGTGCAATCATAACACGGCAGTGGCGCTCTTTTTCAAATAATCAGGTCACTGGCACAGGTCATATTTAAGGGAAGCGAGCACCTGGCGGTCTCACTTACGACGTTCTTGTGTTTGTTTGTCATTTATAACTCATCTCATCCATATATAGGTAGTAGCACTTACTAAGATTTTTGAAGCTTCCTTGGGAACTACTGATGAAAGGGTCTTTGACCCGGGGGCACCATGGAAGCTGCACTTCCGGTCTAGTTCAAGCCCCGAAACCGGTTAGTGTAAAAACGTAGGAGTTTAGATTGTTCCGCATACACCTCCTTTGCTTTTATGAATTAGTCCTTTCATCAATCCTAGTTAATCAACTTGTTGTCTACTCTTCAGTCGTTGGTGTTAACACCACCCTACTCATTTGTGTGTTGGTATTTTATTATAAATCCAGTAAGGGTCGAGGGAATAGCAGGTCCGCTGATTGAAGTTGGTATTCCAAAAGGCCATGCGTCAGAGCCATTCCTGGATCTTTCTCTGGTCTCCACTATGGGAGGGCACATGTTCTCACCGTAGTTGTTCACTTTTACCTGCTTCACCATACGTGTTCTCATTAATCATCCCATAGTGGTCGCTAGAAACTGTATTTGACGAATACATATGATGCATTGAAGTATGTTTGACCGCATCAAGTTCACTTCGATATTTGCCCCAATTTCTCGAGAACGACACCCTCTGAGGGTAGAACTTCAACGATGTTTCCAAGGCTTTGATACTTCGTACTGCTATGTAAATTACGTTCTAACAAACTACGTTTTAGCAAACCCCTGGACAGTAAAAAATACAGCGGAATTCAAGAACATCATTAAGCATGCGAGCAATGAGAAAAAATCACACTGCGAGGGCGCTACCCATAATTTTGGCGGATCCTGTAGAATTGATCTCATTCGCAAGATACGAGTTGTGAGCTGTTCGAACTAATCGATGTTCATGACCAAGTTCCTTTCGACAGTTAAACGAACTCTAGCAACTTCTCTACTTTCGCAGGTTCCAAGGAACTGTTTTCCTCCACTTTCGAAAATAACGTTAATTGGCCACAGTCTCCTTGTCTCGGTCAGTTCGAAGAGTCCCTAGCCCTGCATAATCAGATCCTCAATGAAAGCTTCCAATGCAGGTGTGCGTGCGTTGAAGGTACAAATCGTCATCATAGTCCTTCTTGTTTTAGACAGCTTAGATGACCACTGGGACCTCGTCCTCACTGACGGTGTCGCATCAGTGACTCTTTCGAGGTCAGAAGAACATTTTTCATCATTGCTGTGTGTAGCTTGAAGATGAAACCCACAGGGAATAACTTGCTTAGTTCTGATCCCCGTGGGAACTGGGGTAGGGTTTCACCAGGAAGTTATCCGGACGTCCAGAGAGTGAACGATGGAGCGACTGGGGTAGCTCGACTGATCTGGTCGTCTGGTCGACCTGTATCAGGTAGCCGCTATACTCCTCGAGGAGTGAAGCACTTTGAGTCGCCAACTTCGGCGTCGTTGGGTCACCAACATCTGCGATGGTCTTTCGCCAAAGTTAGTAGCCGCCGTCGCGGGCGACGGCACGCGCATCGGCCTCACAATCGCTAGCGACGGCGACGCGAAATCCTAACTAATCCTAACCTGGACTAAAGCGGCAGGGTTATTGCCTTGTGGGAGTTAAGAATCTTGCTGCTTGATTGGATTGCGAACCTCCAAAGCACTGCGGCCTTCTTTAGCACTTGATCACAATAACTGTATCACAAAAGCTAGGATATGCTTTAGCTAAACACGGTCGACCACTCAAAAAATGGATAGATGTTCGTGGAAGATTCTATGCAACAATCCTGACCTCTGCCCATTCACCCACTACTGCTGTACAATGTGTGCCATAATATAAACGAAAAGGTAATCGCCTCGAGCGGAAATGCAACACTCACGAGAAACCAACGATGCAGTTGTATTTATTGGTCTATTGTAACCCAAAAGCAGAATTAAAATTCGAAAATATCCCCGCCGGTATCGATAGGGCCTAGAGGCGTTTCGGGAAGGCATCGGCTGTCGCACGCAAGTGTGGCGCCTCGAGTTTGTTCCAATCCTCCTAGAGGGCTTTCTTCAAGGAGTCCACAGGGCGATGAGGTTTCGAGCAGGCTTTTGCTTCCGAAATTGACCAGACGCTGTAGCGAGTGGGGTTAAAATCAGGAGAGTTGGCTGGCAACTTTTCAAAGCTTATCGGAAAAGTTGATCTTGCACCAGTTGTGCACCATTCTTGCCCTGTAAGCGTGGGCTGCTACCTGCTTGTAGGTCCAAGAGTGTTATCTGAAATGAGCATTCATTCAGGGCCAGGCTTGTGAAGGTTCTTCTTTGGAGGTCTGTTTTGTGCCCATTTTTCGTGATATCCGGCGAAACTAGCGCACCGGATCTCTGCGAATTCTTTAGCGTTGCTTTCTGAGCCAGAGGCTCCGAACAGGAGGTCAAATTCTCCGCGCATATGGCTTGGCTAAAATTTTGGCGCACTCTGTACACTGTTCCTATCTGACTCATTTCTTGCATTGGTTCTTGTTTTTCTCACCTAACTTTTCTTGCTTCTCATCACGTCCAATCCCTTGACATTCGGATGTTCCGCAACTACTCTGAAGTTTCTTCCCGCGGTAGAGCCGCGGTATGAGGCCGATCCGCGGTGGACCCGCGGTTGCCCGCGATAAATCCGCACATGCCCGCGGTAGAATAGCGGGAGTGACGTCACTCCCGCACTATGGCCGCAAATGTCCACGGTGGATTTCCACATTCCCGCGGTGGATCCGCAGTATCACTGCTCCCCACGGTAGATCCGCACATGCCGCATGGTGGACCTGCACATTCCCACGGTGGATCCGCAATAGAAATGATAAGATAGATCACGAGCTCAAACGACACCACACGTGTTGACACGTATGGTCTAGTGGATAAGAGGGCGGACTATCAATCAAGCATTCGAGAAAGCCGGTAAAGCACCATATAGTTTTGCCGTCGGGCGAGACGTCTACGTTATAACATACAGCGCTGCTACGCAAAGAGAGTTCGCCGCTGCCAAACTCGCTAGGGTGGTCACTCATAGTATTTTGCAGCGGCGAGCTCGGCGCGAGCTCGCCCAGCGAGCGGCGACGAGGAATGCCCCGTACCATTTTTGCCGCGCGCGGCAAAACTCGCCGAGCGTTCGGAGGCGATGGCGTGCTTCGCCGCTCCGCACTCGCTGCCCGGCGACCACTCGCTCGGCGGCAAAACTCTGAGTGGGGCTTAAGGTTCCAATCTTATGGCAGAGAAAAGAAGGAAGGACGAAGTGGGAAGCAACAAGAAATTTGCATTTTTCTTTCTTGGCCAGGCACGACACAGACTCACTGTTTTGACCCAAGTGTCGCATGCAACACCTTTCTAGGTAATGTGGGCTTTCGCTAGCATGAGTTAAGGCTTAGGATTGACCGCGCATGCCTTCAGTTAATCCGCACTATTTCCGCGGTGGACTCGTACATGACCGCGGTGGCCAACCGACTTCCCACCTCGGGTGAACCGCGGGCCCACCGCGGGCAGAAATTTTCAGAGTAGGAAGTCATGCGCTGTTGTGCAAGTGACCATGAGCGAGGCGGTTGTGTCGACAACTGTGATCGGAACCTCCTCGCAAGTTAGTCATCATTTTTTGTGTTCTTTCAGCATTTGTGATACAGAGAAAGTCTTTGTCACCAGTGGCACTTTAAAGGAAGCACCCTTCGAAATCCTCGACGTTAATTGAAACTGCCAATGGTGACAAACATTGTCAACGCAACATTGTTTTTTTGTCATTGTTGTTTCATTGTTAAACGAGCACAAAGAATCATGGCTCACTTGCTAGGAAATTTAAAAGACACTCACGAACACAGCTGCATTAATGCGCCAGTTCACCCAGGGCCAGTCACTTGCACAAGCTTGTGGGACTTCCGCGAGGCGGGACCCACAAATTAGAGTTTTACACTCGAATTTTTTTTCAAATTTTCGAATGATCTAAAGTTTCGAATTTTCGAATATTTGAATTTTCAAATAATCTGCAACCCTCGGATTTTCGATTATTCGAATTTTCGAATATTGCGGCACCATCGAATTTTCGAATATTAGAATTTTCGAATAATCGAAATTTCCGAATTTTCGAATATTCGAATGTTCGAATAAATATCGAAATTTTCTGTGACTGAACCTCCGATACTAGTGGCACAGAAGGCGCGATATGGCGTTCTGCATTAAAAAAGTGTTGAATTAGACTGCGCTTGACTCAATTCGATTCCTTCTTCATTCAGAGTCATTTCACATAGAGAAACATGTGGATGAATAAATGATTAGAGGGCACAATCAAAATTCGTCTTCTTCGATAATCGGATCGTCTTCAGTGACACTGCACGCTTCTTCATCTGGAGAACTGCAGAAGATATCTTCGATATTCTCAGGATACCCGTATGGTTTTGCCTCCAATGCAGTCCAGCTCCTGCTTTCTCTAAAAAATACTGTTTTCCTCTACATTCAAAGACATAAACATCTGTCTACGTGATACCTTGCAACTTTTGCATTTGAATGTACTTTTACAAACAGCAGTGTTCGCGCTGTCTTTGATGAAAGTCTTCCCCTCCTTTTGTTTCCGTAAAGCAGGCTAGCAGTGTTAAAACAAGTCACATAAACGTGTAACCCATGTGACATCTATTCTTGGAGCACACATGAATTCGCAGTCAACTGAGGAAGGGGGAGGCACCAGATATGCCGGTACTTGAAAGCCATTAGAGGGAATTCCCCTTTGTGGTTTCTCCACCACTCGATAGGATTAGACTCAAACTGAGGGCGAGCTCCAGGTTTTTTGAGGAGCATGGAGTAATGCTGTATTTCAAACTGCAAATAGCTACGTGCATGTCCTAGAACCGTGATCACTCCGTCTTCTCGAAAATGACATAATAGCTCACTCTGATTTCATCCTTGCGAGTGGTCGAAGAGAAGCCACTGCTTCTTCATCTTCTAACAAAACGTTCCAATCATGTGGGGTTTTTGGAACGGTTTCAGTTTTTATAACCTGCATATTATCCTCAGCAGCCGGGTTATCTTCGCCTTCATCTGCTGCTGGGTCCTCCAATTTATGCACTGCAACCAGTAAATATTGTTTACTATCATAAAGATCCAACCCCGATAGTGCTTAACGTGCTTTATTGACCATCCTATCTATGGTGGCGCGCCATTCTCCGGAGGTTAGAACAGTTTTATAAAAAGTGAATCGAGGATCACATAAACGGCCGTTTGTAGGAATTCGACATCAAACCATGGTTTGAAGTAGGAAGTCGCTTTGGCAAGCAGAGCTTCGCCAAACATTTTTGCCTCCCTGCGTGCGCTTGCGCAATTCCTAGAGTTCTATGTGCGAATATGTAGCAGCTCGCAAAAATAAAATGGTGTAGAATGAGTCGACCTCTCTGCTTTCTTAATCAGTGTTTGTCCTACCGCAATGTCCATTGAACACGTTGCACGCTGGCTGCACACCTTAACAATGAAATGTTAAGTTTCTTGCATTCTGTTGAAAAATTGTGAAAGTTGAGCTAACTTGTTTGGTCATGTGGCTAAACGGCTCCAAGAACGTGTTCATTGCCCTGAGGGATCGAGCCTCCTCTTCTTCGAAAGGGTCCATTTTCAAAGAGGTCAAAAGCTCCTCAAAGGCCGGCAACTAAACCACCAATTTAGTCGTGAACAGTTTAGAAGCGATGTCTTTAGAATAGCCTCTAACTCACACTATCAAGAATATCGCATATCAATGTGAAAGCCGATCCCCATCTAGTGGGACAGTCGCGGAAGGGGATTTTGATGGGAATACTGTGATTTTCCAAGAATATGGACTAACTTGGAGAAATACAAGGTTCAAAGAGCGTCAAAAGAGCGGTTCAGAAACCCACCTGCTGCCATCCAGCGGAATACAGTCAAGTACTACGTTTTCCCTGTCCGCGAAATTTGGCGGCAGGACGTGAGCGGTTATTCCAAGAAAAGAACAGCTCAGATTCTGTGATTTCCAACAGTCGGCGGTTATTGCAACCTTGGCATTTGCATCAGTGACCAATCTTCTCCGTCAGTTTCTTTGACCAAACCTTCCATAGTGAACATTAAGGTTCTGGGAAACGGTGGACTATAGCCGGAATTGAGAGAGCTGGCAAAGTGTTTGGACCAGGAAACAGTGGTGATCGGTAGTGGAAGCAAAGTGTTCGTGACTAGGAGAGCTAATTCTTGTCGATCATGACCTTTGTTGTGGCATTCAGCTTCGAGTGAAACGTTTGGTGTAGATTCCTTTGTGAAGGGAAGTCTTGTACTGAACTCGGCTGCTTTTGCTTAGCCTCGTTGACTGATGCAAGCGTGCCTTCATTTTACGTCTTGCGGAGTGTTTCACGCTGTTTTCTCATTGCCTACAAGTTCATCGTCTCCGGCAACCTCAAAATTCAGCGAAATCTGAAACATGAAAATTTCCGTGAGTGCTGCCTTTAATAAAGGAGACACATGATTTCAGTAGAGTTTTGCAATGAGATGCAACTCGTAATAATCAAGAGCACTGGTTTTGAATCGGGTGCTCACTACTGCATTTAACTCTTCTTTTTAGTTGTTTCAATATTGAGCTGTCGTGAAGCCTCATATGATTATATCTTCTTTATCAGTGTTCGATGAGAGCTTCTGAGTTAGTATCTTTATTCCAGTAAGCTTTCGGCGCTTAGCGCCTTCCTCGGACCTTAATACATACAATACAATCACCTTGATCACCTTGACTCCCGTTGATCGTCGGGTATACTAAGCGGGCGCCAGCAATCCTTCCATTTGTCCCCCTCACGTGCCAGGGTGGTCCAATACGTTCTGTCCGTTCGAGAGACACGAAGAGCATCATATCGTTCTTTAAAGGACTTCGTGAAGAAGTCTGACCATCGGGTCGGTGGTCTTCCTGTCGTGCGCTTTACGTTCCGCGGCGTCCAGTCGCTGACGGCTCTCGTCCAACGGTGGTCGTTCTGGAGCATCACGTGTCCGGCCCACCTGATCTTACTCAACTTGGCATACACGGCAGCGTCGCTGATCTTCGACTGTTGACGTAGGGTGGAACTCCGTATTCCCGCCCTCACTTGCCTGAGGCGGGTCAGTCCTAGCATCACCCTCTCGATGGAGCGTTCGATGACGCTAACCGCATTCTCATCCTGCTTACGTAACGCCCAGGTTTCCGGAGCGTAAGTCAAAGCAGGGAGAACGGTGGTGTTAAAGAGGTGGGCACGGAGCCTGGTGTTCTTCGTCTTCTTCTCTACGTCCTCAATGCTCTTGTAGGCTCCCCAAGCCGCTCGCTTCCTCCTGCCCAGCTCTGGAGCGAGGTCGTTCATCATGTTGACTTCCCGACCTAGATATACGTAGCTGGAGCATTCGGAGATGTTCGTTCCGTTGAGCGAGAATGGGGCATCCGGGACCCATTCGCTCCTCATGAACATCGTCTTCGTTAGATTCAGTTGGAGACCGATCTTTCCACACGCGTCGTCGAAGTCGGCCAGCATACGCTCCGCTTGACTGATGCTAGGTGTTATAAGGACGATGTCATCAGCGAAGCGAAGATGGTGTAGCAGCCGGCCGTCAACTCGCACTCCCATATTGTCCCATTCTAATCTTCGCATGACGTCCTCGAGGGTGGCGGTGAATAGTTTCGGCGACACAGTGTCGCCTTGTCGAACCCCTCTCCTGACGTCTATGGTGATGTCGTCGTAGAATGGTGAGACTCTGGTCGTAAAGTTGCTATAGAGCTCACGAAATATCCTGATGTATTGAGTCGGTACACCCTGGTTGCCCAGGGCTTCCAAGACTGCTTCTGTCTCAACGGTGTCGAAGGCTTTCTTCAAATCGATGAACGTGAGACAGAGAGGCATCTTATACTCCCGTGATACTTCAATGAGCCTGGCGACGGTGTGTATATGATCGATGGTACTGAATCCTTTCCGGAACCCTGCTTGCTCGCATGGCTGTCCTTCGTCTAGTGTTCTTTCAATCCTGTTGAGGATTACTCGCGTGAAGAGTTTGTAGACTACGGACAGTAGGCAGATAGGGCGATAATTGCCGATGTCCCGCGGCTCTCCCTTCTTATACAGCAACACAGTCCTGCTGGTCTTCCATTGGTTAGGTACCTTGCATTCCGACAGGTACCGCGTGAAGAGTCTAGCAAGTGTGTTCACAA
>JARK01001407.1:387875-406124 GCA_000688135.1 Ancylostoma ceylanicum | reverse complement strand
GGGGGACGGGTCCGGCGATATGATAAGGGTGTGCCGGCGTCGAAAGTGCGGAGGGGGTGGGGGACGGGTCCGGCGATATGATAAGGGTGTGCCGGCGTCCAAAGTGGGGGAGACGGATCCGGCGATATGATATGTGTGCGCCGGCGTCCAAAATGAGGGGAGACGTGTCCAGCGATATGATAAGGGTGCGCCGGCGACCAAAGTGAGGGGAGACGGGTCCAGCGATGTGATAAGGGTGTGCCGGCGTCCAAAGTGGGGAAGACGGGTCCACGGGTGGCGTTCAAAGGTGTGGAATCGCCTGTAAAATGGAAAAGTGCAAGAGCAGGGTCCAATCCTACACGAGGAGTGTGCCGGTATTCATTGCGGCTTTCTCGCCTACATGCTTCCCTTCCTTCCCTACACCTACTTCCTCATTATTTCTTCCCCCACTCTCTGTCCTCTCCATTCGTGTCTGAGTGGACCACCCCCCCCCCGTTCCTGCTTATATACACCGACAGACCCTCATCACTTTAGTTACCCCAACAGCCAGATAAACATATGTCATTCCAAATGGGCATTTGCGTGGCATCGGTTACATTTATACACTGACAGCCCGCAGTGCCAACAAAGGTGAATCACTATGCGAAGACGGGAGAAGGCTACCGCAAACGGATTTGAGCAAATTTCAGGAGATCGTTGACATTACATGGGTGAATATTGATTCGTATCTCCCAAAATTCTTCGGGGGTTTTTTTTGTATAGTTTAAAGTATGCGAGCGAAGCGAGCATCAGTACAAGTCTGGAAGTCCGGCGTTAGCCGGACGGACAGACTGGTAATTTTATATTATGCTTGTTCCAAAAACTATGACGATTACATTTTCAACCCTTGGAAGAATCGAATATAGGCTTGTCTCGTACAATAACGAGCGAAATCAGTCATGCATGTAGGCACATCTTGAAATTCGGGAGGGAACCACCCTTTTCAGTAAGGAGCTGAACCAAACACACAATCGTTGCTTAGCGATCAATAACTTTGTGTTCTTGAATCTATTGTCACCCGCCGGTCAGGAAATAACACTTCAATGTTTGCCATATCCCCACTGCCAGTTTACAGTGCCTTTGGTCGCGCCTTTGCCTACTTATTATTGTCTTACCTGCTTGCACCATTGTTAGCGGTGCTAACATTCCTCTCTCAATTTTACTGCAGTAGAAATTATGCACCATTATGTGCTTCAGTCTTTGACAGTTTTCGATCAAACATATTTTTTACACTGCTCACACTATGTCCAACGCTACTGTTGTTTCTACTCCTAGCAATGACTAATTAGGTTTTGCTGATAGACCCTGCAAATGTCGTTGAAAGCAAGGGGCCCACTTCATATTCGTGTCTGAGCTAATAACACATTCCGAACCTCTCCGATGCGTTGATTTCGGTAAAATGATTGAAGTGTTCCAGAATAGCCTCTAAAACCGTTTTTCATGACGGGGTTTGTACCAGTTTGCTAGGGCAAATTCATGTGCAAAGACGTCTATCATCGTGTGTGGATCACCGTAGCGAGGATGTCAAGAATCTGCTGATGTCGTCTACATGAAAACCGAGGAAGGCTCCTGACTTTGAGGCACAAACCCTCGGAGTTGGTTATGAGAAGGTACTGGGTTTCCAAAGAAAAGTCTCACAAAGGAAGCGTTACAGATGTCCGCGACCTTTTTGAATGGAGTATGCTTTATGATAAGCAGCCTTCGGCACTGATCTACATATATTGTGCGGCAAAGTATACAATACCAGTCATAATTATGGTCCGAAAATCCGTTTCCGACGAATTAATCCGTCGGAAACGGATTTTGGGACAAAAATTATGACTGTATTGTAGGTTCATGTTAGGTGGTGTAGATAATGTACTTATGCACTGCACAGAAGAAAATTCTTAACGTTTTTCGCAATGGTGTTTAGCAAGAGTGAAGAACGGATTTGAGATCAGCGTCAGCGTCTTCATATTATGAGGCAAATCTCATTTCGGAATGCCATGTACATTCGGTATCCTTTTCTTCCTTCCTTGTTCTCTATTATAGGTTTTTCCTTTGCAACTTACCTCTTGCCTTACCTTCTCATGGAATCGGTTACTGACTATTTCCATAGCAGCTCCGTTTTGTTCGAAAAACGTTGATTTGCTTGTGTGCCTGCTTGTGAGCTTGCACCGTTGAACTCATACTCTTATTACTTCAGAGCACTCCTTCCATCCATGTGGGCACGCTTTTTTTTGTATTTCTTGCTTTCCTCGTCATTTCCTATCAAGAGCGTGTTGTGCGGTGTTGACACCTTTCGGCTTATGACGCCAGAACGCTAAAAAGAAGCTTAGAACTGTGTTTGTCATTGAAGAAGTAGCATTTCAAATCGCACAGAAATTCGACTATTTAACTCCACCTGGAGGGTTATCGCACAATATTTGTTCAGAAACTATCCACTTTGCTCACCTTGTTATGTTTATTGTTCCCATGCTTCATGCTCATAACAAATGAACCAATTCACACTCATAACAATTTCATCAACAACAGAACTGCAATATGTATAGTCCTTCTCAAAAAGATAGACTGATTGAGCGACTGCACCATCGCTGCAGGACCTGAACGAGGGATGCGGAGAGAGCATGGTCTAAGTGCGAGGGTCGAGTAGGTCCCGCCACGATTCTGCAGCCGCAACGCTAAAAAACCGCACGCGCAATCCGTCTCTTTTTGAGAAGGACAGTATGTATGATACATGCTAGGGTGGTCCGAAAGCGTTGCATCAAATTTTACAATTTTCCATACAATTATAACACTGTTGTCTGCTTCTCCTAATGTCTCCTAATTATAACACGTGTCTGCTTCTCCTAATAGTTGCGAAGTTGTAGAGCATTCTGCCATATTTTATTGCCAAAGAATTTCCGTTCATGACCAAGAAATTCGTTGTCAAAAAATGAATATTGGTGGAAGACGTTCTAACCCACCTAATAGCCTTACATAATGTTCGAAATTTAAGGGGTTTCATAGAGATACGTAGTTCCAATAATTTCGCGGAAGTTGCGTCGCAGTAGGCACCAACACTCTCATAATATAAGGAATCTGCCGAGATCGAATGAATCAGCGGAAGAGCTGTATACGTACTTGAACTAATCCCGAAAAAGTTCAAACAACAATTCAAAAAGGGCGCGAACCGCTGCGCGCAATTCATTCGTGTCAAATTGATCCTTCGTTTTTCGGAGTCCTTTTTCGAAAACTCGAGATTTCTATGGGTGATAGAAGAAGCCTAGGTCTTGATTGCTTCGAATAGCTCCTAACTCAAACTGACTGCAACTGAATATCTACACGCGAATCCAGCAGGTCCTAAAACACATTGTTTCCCCATTCTTGAACCAAACGTAACCTAAGCACTGGAGCACTGTCTTGGTGAAACACCTCGGAGCAACCTCCCAGTTGAGTTTGATTTCAATGCAGAACACGACTCTTCAAGAGAAAAACACGTGTTGTTGCCGTATTTCTGGCCCACCCTGTACTATATGAAATCAGTGGTGATTATCCTGAATCAGCGTTGCCTCTGCTAAATTCCATACGAATAAACGCCCTCGATTAAGTGATTTAGCTACTATACCTACCGTAAGCCCGCAAAATTGAGGGAATGGTACAAAATTAATAGCAATTCAGTTACCCAAATAGGCTCATGCAGAAATTTTCAGAGAAGAAATAGCAGTAACCACGACTACGCGTATGAATGTATGTATATATTCAGAAAAAGCAAGTTACTGCGGATAAGACTAATCTCATCTTCTTTTGCAGCGAAACTTAGCAGAAACGGAAAACGGATTGACTCCATATATTGGGTTTGGGAATAAGTTTGTGCGGTTTCTCATGAGAATAGAAACCACTGTTTCCAAAGAACTGTAGCAATCACACTGATTGAGTACTATAGCTCTTTTCCCCCTCTATTAAAGCTGCAAGACACAGGGCAGCTGTTCAGCTCCAAGCCTACGAAAAATTGCATTGTGTAGGACCATTCAAATTGTAGTTCGCCACCACAACTCATGTATCATACTTCGTGGAATGCATTAGAAATCTAACAAAACAAGTGATGTATGACTGATACAGATCTCTGAAATCGAGTTTAGTGAAAATTCCCCAAATCCAATCTTTCTGGTTGTGTCTCTGGTCAAATTTCACCAGCTCACCAGCTAGCCTCCGCCCGTAGGCTCGCTGATCATTTCGCTAACAGGGTTATTTTAAGCGACACATTTCGGGAAGAGAAACACGCATGAAGTATGAAGTCAGTGGATGTTTTGTGCTATTTTTTACTCCCCCAGCTGTTCTCCTCAATTGACTGAATAAATCAAATCGAATCAAATGAAATTTATGCAGAAAAGTCGAGCATGTTAACGATCACTTCACTTTGGGCATTTTGAGGTTTTGCACGGGATGGGTTGGATAAACTAGCATGTTGTTGAGAGTTAGCATCAGTACTGATTCTTCCTTACATGTGGAGCATTCATAGGGAATAGTCTTCTCTATGTCCCACAAACGGGGGTCTGGAACCAAAGGCAACTTCGAGGCCAAAATTTCTCTGTGCAAATTATGCAGTGTTGTGACTTAAGTAGTGAAGGTTCCTCTATGGACGCCGTTAATGCACCAAACCTCTTGAGCCAAATTTGACCTATGATTGAAGTGAACGGTATGAACACTATGCGCTCGGTTAGTTCTCACTGCCATCATCCAGGTGCAAATGTTCTCCTTTCTTCTTTTTGTCTAGTACAGGGAATGTGTCCAAATCCATCCTTAACGTAGTCAACAATTCAAATGTAGAGCTTCGAAGGTAAAAGTAAATACTCACCGAAGTCACGTGGTAAGTTTGCTATTATTGCTCTCACATTTCCGTGTGTGCATCTTCTTCGAATCCAATTCGTAATTGAATGGAAATGTCCTTGATTAGATTGAAATGGCAGATGGCTAGACTGTCGCATAGAAAAAAGGTGGTGCTAATATGGACACTCTACAAGCAGAGATTTTCTTACATATGTCGAAATTTTTCCTTTTGTGAAGACTGTCTCAGCAGTTCAGTTACTGTAACAGTCTTCGGCCTTTGGAAAATGCGACTGCATATTTCGTGTCTTGGTCTGCCTTCGAATATCGAATATAAACCTCGAGTATCTGAATACAGTCGAATATTGCCACCTGACAAGTATTCGATTAGAAATGCCTTGGATTATTGAAATTTTTTGAGCGTTCGTTAGGATACGAATATGCAATTTTATGGTTTAACGGGTGTTTCTTTCATCAGCAATAACCGGAAATATGGAAGGGGTAACAGTCGTGTCGATGTTGCAGAGCATTTTCGCACGAACACGACCCATTTTGCCGATCTCTGCCTCTGTAATATCTCCCTTACTCTTACCATGCCTACAAAAGCCAACAATACGAAATGGACTGATTGCAGTGGCGGAGGAAGGGGACAAGGGGGGGGGGGTATTTTTTTTGTTACTATTTTCAAATACTTTTCATTGATAACTAAAGGACATTCCCGGCTCCGCTTGGGAATTTTACTACCCCGAGCTTTTCACGCTGATGGGATTAATTATTAGGTTGAGTCGAAAGTTCTCGGACAAAGTGACAATATTTTAATTTATCTTACAATTTTTAAACTATAGCTGTGAATCATTTGAAGTATGCCCCATTGACATCGATGGTCTTCTGCGAACGTTTAGGTAGATCGTAGATACCCTTGCTCCAGAACGCTGAGGACTGGTCCTTGAAGAACTCCCATAGTAAGGTACTCTATAACCTCCGCCGGCCTGTGGTAGACTGCATACAAAATTTGGTTCAGATCGGTTCACACCCCGCGATTGCTATTGATTACATACATACACACAAACTTTCACTTTTATATATACAGATTTATTATTAAAATTAATATTTTTATTAATTTTATTTTCCATGCACGTCTCGAAAACTGCGGAGGCCCCGATTTTTCCCACGCCCTCCCCCCGCCCACTTTTTACCACTGTCTGATTGTGACTCCGTGATCGTCTCGACGGATGAGGCGAACGAGTGATACAGAAAAATACCGTACATCTACATGAATTATTGGATACTTACTGCATGCGCGCGTAAGGCCAATAAGAGAACCGCGGAATAGTGGGTTGGGATCTTGAAGTCACCTAGGATATCTTGATGAGTAACTTTGACTGCAATTCCTTGAGTACGAAAAGGTGCGGGGAGGGGCGGGGGAGGACTTGTACATAGCTGCGGGCGGTGAGTATCCACAGACGGTATCCATGGAGGTGTAAACACATTGTTTGTTCAGAGCAGAGAATCCGGTCGGACTTCACACGTCTACTGAGTCACGTGTAGTAAGTACTTCACAGTACTCGAACTCTTCACACCAGCGAGAACAACATGCTCACTTTCATTCAGCACAACCGCCTCAGCAAACAAACAGGCTAACTCTGTTTGGCCTTTCGTGCACAATTCTAAAGCGCGTCATGTCATGACAGTTGCCTGGTTGACAAGTACTCGACGTCGACGTGCTCACATACATATCAAGACGCATTAACTAGTCGCTCTCTTAAGTACGGCGAAATGCACCTCCACTGCTCGGGTATTTCCGTGGAAGGTGCACGTACATAGTGTCAGTCATAATTGTTGTCAGGTGCTGAGCTATCGCGAATGCTCTCGTTTAATTTAACTTCTAATTTAATGAGCTGTCCCCAGCAATCACAGGGGACATATACGTGCTCTGTGAATAGGAAGGGCATGGTCAGGTAGTTCGCACTTATGCACGTGCTTCGCCTACTGCATTTACTTTGTTGTTTCTTAGGAGTAAGCCAGTCAAGTCAGCTTTTAAAAGTAGTTTCTCGAGAAGTTATGACACCGGCTTCAGAAGAACGCCCTCTCTCGAATTCTCAGTCCTTTGAAGTGCGCGAGAAGCTGTGTATTCTCACATATGCGTTTTTCGCGACGTCCTCTCGAATAATGACTTTCTACATTCTTTATTCTTTCTCAAAATCAACACACAATCAGTTGTATGTTGTCGCATGAACACAGCTTGCAATTCACATATGGAGTTCGGAACCATTCTTAGTAGGAATGGGCGTAACGAATGTTGCTAAGAAAGTAGTGGTTTTGTCCGAGCTATTATACATATTTTTGTTCCGGCTATAGAGCAGCATTTGCAAGCTACCCATCATCACCTTACTAAAGTCTGTGAAATAACGGTTAAGATGCAGTTGGCGTTTGTGTTCATTTATGTTTTTCCTCTACTTCAGTCACTTCACTGATATCCCGTTCCCTGTTTGTTCAGTGATTTGAACATAGTTTAAAAAGGTCAAGGATAAAGTGGTTGGCGTTAATCAATCCCGTTTTTGGGATACACCCCTCATTCAACTTCATGTGAGCATCGTAAAGGCGTTGAATGCGTATGTGCCCTATGCAGTAACTTGCGAAGGGCATCCGATGCACCAGGTCAGTGCTTCATCCTCCCAGACACCTTTGGTACTGGTCTACCGACCACAGGGGGATGGATGGCCTGGTTGGTCATGAGCGCGATCGAACCATCGACCGTGTCCGACACAGCGAGCCTCTTACCACTGCACCACACTCGCCCAAGTCAAATAGTTCCCCTGAATTTTTACGAAACCAGAAAAGTGTGGGCAGTGTGCAGGTGAACTGAGCTTGCGAAATGAAGTTCTGTATTCGTCTCTGTTACTCTCAAAATATAGTATATCGAGGCATGTGGTAAAGCTCTTTGACATTGTATTCAACTCCAAACTCACCGAGACGCTTTAGGACTGGTTGCATGTGCGCTCTCATACCCCCAATATGTGGAAAGTAGCAGATCATCCCATCCGTCAACCCGTCCACTCCACTGCTTGGAGTACGCATCTGTGGCGAGCTGAATTCGCCTCGCTGAAGTGAACAGAGCGCCTTCTCATGCCAGTGGATGTGTGATGAAATAATATGTGAAACAGTAGGAAAGGTGATTGGATGCGAATGACGCACTCATAGCACTACATTCTGAATCCCTCCACCTCTCACACTATTTCGCCGCGATGAGACGACGCTCAGTTCATTTCAGCGCGATGAACTCGGTTCGTCGAGTTCATCGCGTCCGGTGACCTCATTTGTAGCATGGCCAAAAATACAATGTTCGATGCTAGAAATGAGTGATGGGCTCACGTGGCACCAGTTTCCAGTGGCAACTGGTTGATAACTGATCATTTGATAACTACTGAACAATTTTCGAAATATTCTCGATCAGAAGCAATACATGTCAATCTGAGGCCACGTGACAACATTACTGGATTCTCGCATGTATTGGCGGTTCTCCTTTGTGCTAAGTTACCAAGTAAATAGTCTCTTACGAATCTAATATATAGTGACGGCTACCTCATCAGCACGTCGCATATTTTAGTCAGCCATTTGATGACGATATAAAATATCGTATCTTCGGCTTGAAATGAGCTATCTGCGAAATATTCTCGAATTTCGCTCGGCATAATGGGTTTTACTCGACTCTACTGCTCCGAAAATTGCTTAATGCATGCAATCGCAGCCCAAAACTGATTATTTTAGTGAATACTTCCGCTTCTCCATCACCTTTCGCCGTTCCTCCAAGGAAAATATTGCTTTAGTTTAAAACATATGCTGCATTTTATCGTCGTATTCTGTTTGTGCAACTTTTCTCTCGTGGAAGATGCCGGGATAGGTAGCAGACCCTCAAATGTGCGAAAAAAATTCACTGTAACGTTTGAAATAAACATCTATTGTCTACCTAGATTTCCATTTTGAAATGGGCTGCTTTTGAGCATTTTGACGTTCAAGAGATATTTCTGGAGCTCCCATTATTTTCGGGAGTAATATTCCTTCAGTTGTTTTTTTACGTACAAATTTGATTGCATGTTCCTGCCAGTGGCCCTGATCGGAGGGTAGCATAATAACATCCAATGAGGATCAGCGAGGAACTGTACCCGATTTGAATCTATACTCCTAATTTTCTATGAGCAGATACAACTTTTTCACAAGATTCGGAGAATCGAGATTTTATTTGCTACTACAACTTCCAATGAGTGTGTTCTCTCGATAAGCAGTAAGAAGGAGTTCCATATACAGAGGGAGAGTATAAGTTATTGTACGACGTTTGCTGGCTTATTTCTCTACAGTAGTGATATGATTTGCAGTGATCTAGGTCTCGCTTAATAGAGCTGGGTTTTCTCTATTTGCACAATACGGACATGCCTTGAAAACTTGCGACATAACGAAAAACATTTCTCGGAAACTATGACTGCAGATTTTTGGTGCCGGCAAGCGCACAGATTTAACCCGCAATTTCCGAGCAAAACAGCTACAAAAACAGTTTTTCACGACGGTTTTAGGTGGGATAACAGCTCGCCTCGTGTTAGTGACATCGAACACGATGCACATGCATGTACAGGATTAGCTAGAGGTGGTGCTGATAAGAGGACAGAACAAGACTGTTCCAAAAGTTGCTTGGATTCGAAAATCAAACCATAGTTTTCGAGGGCCACATTTGGCCTATACCCGAGCCTATTGATAACCATTCCGTAGCAGTTTTATCCTGGTTTTCAGAGCACATAAAATCTCAGGCTGCGCTCTGTTTCTCCGCCAAAAAAGCTTTCGAAAGCAAATTTGGTGCAAATCGGCCATGAATGAGAGCATGGAGTAGTGTAGCTTTTGCTCCTATATTTCTTACAATCCGATTTCGAGGAAAACCAAGGTATTGTTGGAAAGAGCACTTCTAGCGCTTTCAGAAACAAAGCATCTAATCATTGAACCACTTCTTGAAGACTCGGTAGGTTTTACAGGAAAAATGCCACGACATCCACGTTTTCCAAAAATTTGTTTCGAGGCAAACTGCACGAAATAAAAACCTTTCCAGAAGGCCATGTTTCAATTACAAGATACGTTGATGAATCTTTCTCCATTTGGCCGAGAACGAAGCTGAATAAAGCATGGGTTCCTGGCGGAGAAATAAAAAAGCAGACGTTGTACAATAACTTGCCCCCCCCCCTCCCTGTATGTAGGGGCGAAAATTCAAAAGACAAACTATGTCGTACAAAATCGTGGACGCGCTGAATGTGTGGCCCACTGTACCTGCTGTCGTTGCCTTTCTAATCTACAAATTCGAATTGGAACATCGGCGGTCCTTTGTCGTGTCAAGCATCAACGATCAAACCCCTGGAGACTGCTCCCCAAGCAGTGCTCGCCAATCAGTTCAGCCGCTGGGCTTCTCCATGTCAGCAGTACCGCGAATTCACTGCACCGTCACAAATAAAAGTAATCAGTGACTGCAGCAATTAATCCTATTTTTCGGCGCCAGCGCACACAAGAAGCACGTCAAAAACGACATGCACTCCTACTAGTTGCCTACCCTAGGAAGTCGGGAATTACGCACGTTATCGCATTGTAACTGCTTCACCTATCAGTTGCGCTCAACGCGACCTCTCCCTTTGTTGTGCTCTGCCAACTGGATAACCATTTAACTGTCGGCGGTTTCCGCGTCTCCATGCGATATGTAAAACCGGTTTCCATCACCGAGCGCCGGCGGGAAATTAGAGAGTGGTAATACCGCCGATTTTTTCATCATGAGGCTGCTTCCTATCAAGAGGAGGGACAATGCTAAATTTCCTCGGATTCAGTTGAGCTCCAGTTATTTTATGTCGCTACAGTTGTGCTCAGAAGGAAACTACGAATATGCAGCGAGGTTTCTTCTAGGCTTCGTTATTCTCAGAAATTTTTACGACCCTAACAGGTGTTCTACAATGCTTATCTCCTCAAACTTTCACAGATAGAAGCGAGACCTTTCTCAAGTACTTCCTCTAGCATTTCTATATGGCAACATTCTCATATTTGCTTTATAAAGAAACTACAAAACCGCATTTCTATTCTTTCGCGCTACACATGCACTCTTCGTTAACTTGTGCATGCCTATTTTATTAGTTCGGATTGTATTTTCACTTGACTTCGTTCCCACATTTACGGGAATTGTGGGCCCACGTGCCTGCTCGGATTAGTGCTAATACGCTCCTCTTGTCGTTTCATGGAATATATCGCCGAACTGGTATTAACCACGCGTTTTTTTCTGTTTCAGCGTTAAAGATTCCGCACAACAGGACAACCAACACTAAGCGATGGTGCAAGTTAATGTGGTCAGTAAGTGTGATGTTTTGAACAGTGGAGTTAATCTCATTACACGAGAACGAAGTTAGCATTTTTGAGACCTTTTGAAAATGAGCTGAGGCTAATTGAACTGATTGTAGATGTTAACAACTGACAACACATATGCATGCTCATTTCCAATTATCCCACCATGGAACAGATTACCTTTATATTCTTATTTTCTAATTCAGGTATCTATGGGCAGCAGTGGTTTAGAAAGGCCGTCAACATCGCCAAAAATCGGCTGGTTCGTCTACATGCTCTCCTTTTCTGCAGTAATAGGTAAAGTGTTACGGGATAATTGTTAGATTTGGGTTGGTTTGCAGTTGGTAGAATTGAGCAGAAAGCACGCTGTGCACTTTGGTAATAAGATAGATTGTTGGCTATGGGGTCGTTTGCTCTGCATCGCCCCTTCGAACAACCAGAGATTGAGAGGAATAAAACTTTTGAGGACAAAATGGACATCTACGTATGCGCTTTGAAAACCTCCTGATTCGTACTCTGTCCACAGATATGCAGCATCAGAGAGGAGGATTTTCCCGGATTTCCCAATTTCTACTGCTGTAAGCAACCGCCCTATCATTATTTTCAGTGTAGTGTCTAAACCTCAGAAAAGAAAACTTGCATTTCAAGAGTAAACGTGCCCTTTCATCAGCACTGAAACCTTTCTTAACCTACTAGTATAAAAACACTTTTCATGAAGAAAAAAGGAATTAAGAAAGCTTACAAGTCTCATGGTTCCGCGGATAGAAGTAGCGCAAAGTTTAAAAGAGACGCATGTGGGCGCCACAATTTGCAAAGGGTTGCATCCACTTGGCACGTCGCTCTAGTGAGGATCGATTTTGGTGGACTGGAGAAAAGGATAAAGGATAAAGTGGTCGGCTTTGACCAGTCCCGTCACGTGGGATGATTACATGAGATACGTTCCCCAGCTGCGTTGCGTCGGCCGCGAAGAGCTAGAGCATAGACAGGGAAGGGTGTGTAGAGGCAGTACAGGGACCCGTTAGAAATCGGAGACGCAGAGAGCGAGAGGACTGAAAGTGCGCGTCCGGCGTCGGTCTTGGTTGGGGAACGTATCTCGTGCAACCTTATTGGGACTGCGAAAGGCCCACTTCATACTTACAATCTATCCCGAATTGCTGTATGGTCCACAAATTGAGCCTTGACGAGCGGGAACTAGTCGTTACGCATACATTGAAGAACATGCTCCTAACGAATCCTTCGTTTGAGTGTAGCAGCGCTTTTCCGGCGCACCACTCGAGATTTAATTTGCTACTGACTGTATGGAAAAAAGACAATCAGCGAGTCAAAAGAATGTTTTTCAGAGGATATGATAAAACTTTTAAGACAAAAGTAAAACTGGTTCAAACACCTAGGATTTTCCATACTCCATTCTTTAGACCCTCTTGATCACATCATCGCAACATAAGTTGCAAATTTGGGAGTAACAAAAACAAATAAGAAATGGAATAAGTGAGGCATAAGAAAATCCTTTGAGAGCTGACTCCTTCCAAGGCAGTGTTCTGCATTCATATCTTCGTGAGATTTCAAGATTCTGTTGATTGTTTATTTTAGATTGAACCACCAACAGTAGGATTAATAAACGTTCACGGGAGGTTATCAACTTCTCGTACCTCTGTATAGGGGAAATTTCTGGAGCAAAATGTGATAAACCTCACTCAAAGGCGAAGTCCCGCCTCAGCTTTGATTTAATGATCAGA
Source organism: Ancylostoma ceylanicum (assembly GCA_000688135.1). Classification (NCBI taxonomy): domain Eukaryota; kingdom Metazoa; phylum Nematoda; class Chromadorea; order Rhabditida; family Ancylostomatidae; genus Ancylostoma; species Ancylostoma ceylanicum. The sequence goes on along the minus strand of JARK01001407.1, from coordinate 393,228 downwards.
AGAATCTTTATTTTAAGGAAAAATTAAGGAAAAAAATTTAATTTAACCTAACCCACCCAACCTATTAACCTTTCTGAACCTTTGGAAGACACTACAACGGTACACATCTCTCCTTACAGAAGTGCTGAAAATTTTTTTTCTTTTGGAACCACTGTTGCTGCAGCAAACCGCAACTCCTTGTGACAGCTGTCGCAACGGGCACCTTGAACTCTCCAAAAAGAAGCATTTCAAAGAGCTGTTTTCCAGCACTTTGGCAAAAAGATATGTATGTCGTTATTATATATTAATCCCCCGTCGCGTTTCCTTGATCAAAAGACATTACCTGAGCGCAAGATACAGCACTTTTTTGAACTGGGATCTGTATGTCACTGTCGTGGCTATTGTTTGCCGTCACATAACTATGCAAAGCCTCGGCGTCGGATAGTTTTTTTTTCGCGTTGTGCTCATGTTTTTCTTTCACTTATCATTCAGAATGGAATTTCCACGTACAAATAAATAAATGAATAGAGACACCTTCCAAGAAGCTAGAATGCCAGTCAACGGTGTGCGGTAGTTTACTGACAGTGTAAGACTTTTGGCAAGACATGGGTGTGGGGCGTTATACCTGGAATGGGCGGTGCCGTCTAGAAGTGCGATTGGTCACTTGTGCGAATAGCCCAATCGCAGAGCTTGGCCGCATCGCCTCTTCCAGGTATAACGCTCCAAACGCTCAAGACTTTTGGTGCTCTGCAGAAAAATGTCGTCGCTACCGTTTAGCCTCAACTGTTTCCCTAGAACAGCTATACAGAATGTCAATCAATGCAAATATCCTAGTAAGCTATATATTCTACTTGTATGTAGCATTTTGTTTTGACTAGCGACGGCGCCGCTGTGAAGCATGCTAAAGGCCCGGTTTGTCATTTGCAATTGATATGAAGATGCAGAAAATTTGTGAACACAAGCTATTAGCGTACACGTGCAGCTTTCTTGTGTTGACAACCACGAGGTAACAATCGCCTTTTAGCAGAACTAAGCGCTTCTTAGTGCGAGAGAAGAATTACACAATGACAGTTTCAATGCTTCAGAGCTGAAATCTAGATAGAAATGATAAAACTCGGATTTCGCTTTCAAAACACTGTGATTCAAGTGCAGCACGTGGTGATAGGAAGGTTCTATCGTCGACGTAACCGATAATCTCTTCTATCACTTTCTAAGCCGACACATTTTTAAGAAGATTAGAAATAGGGTAGGTGAACAATAACATGTCAAAAGTGCGCACAACTGCGGAAGAAGTCACGCCAGACAAGAAGATCACTTGCATTCTCAACAGAAGCTCATTGATAATGGGTGCTACATACCACGGAAGGCCATCAACCATAGCAAGATTTACTCGACCTTTTTTGTTTACTTTGAAAGGGAGCGCGAAGCAAGCAGCAAATGAGCAGGTGCGTTAGTCGTAAACTACAACTTGCAGCGGACGCATCTTATCTGTTATTTTTTATTACAGTGATGCATCGGCTAAAGTCTCGCTGTGAATTTATGACTGGCGCGATCAAATTGTACTCGAGCTCGGTGAGGGACTGGAATAAAATGTCGCTTCTGTTCAGTAGGATTTCTGCTTCATAATCAATTACGTCAGTTCGGCTAGTATTCGCCGAATTTCCCATTGAGCTCCGAAAGAGTTTGGAGCCCTGGAAAAGTGAAACTCTGGAAAATATTAGAGCTAATCGTCCTCTGTGAGAAAACGAAAGAGCCGCGAATGAGTAGGTGCGTCAGTCATGTTTCCTAACGTCGAGTCAGACAACTACTGCACAAAGCCTAACTTGCCCCTCTTTCGTATGGACTGGCGGGCTCTGCAGGCGACCTCTTTTAAAGGCAGCACACACAAAACTTTTTGACTTTAGGATCTCGGCATATTTCGTAGGTATCGAAGGTGCTCAACACTCTCTTAAACACAAAACTTCACGTTAGCATTGGAAGAACAGTTTTTGAAGCTTCACAATCAGGTAGCGTTCAACAGATATGGCCGAGTTTCGCGAGCCATGGATGAGAGCCGGTAGCAAAAGATCGATAAGGCGAATTCAGCTATTTCCCATGAAATGCAGCCTCCGTCTAAGTCCGTCTGGTCCTAGGCGATCCTCTTGTAAGTAGGTAAAAGGACACTTCCAGTGCGGCTTGTGCGGCGAATACACTCCCCAACTCTTGGGTTTTTCAAAACTTTCCCTTCTGTGAAAAAGCGTGATGGCAGTATCGTAGAGGAAGAAAATAGCTTTCGAAAGATAAAAGACTTGTGAGGAAAAATGGCAGTAGGGTGGAGAAGACTGCAACTATAAAAGCGCAAGGACTTATGTTAACACCTAGTATTTCATTGTTTCCTCGGCGCAGCACTGCGGAAAATAGACATAAGTGAAGAAGCTAGGAATGTCCACGTTCTTAGAGCAGAGGTGGTTGTACTCAAATTCCTTTAACCCCGATAAGCTTGATTTCATTTGTTCATTTAATCACTTATTTACTCATTGAAATACACTGAAAAATTACATTGAAAAACATTGAAACCAAGGGAACCACGACTGGGTATAGCATTATAACTATGCGGGAGTGGTCAAGGTAATTACACAGGGACTAATCCTAACCTACGTTGAACATCAACTTGTCGTTTTTTGCCTGCAGTAGATGAAAAAAGTCTCCTGCCCCCTGTTCCCGACACGCGAACGCACCTTGCTAAGCCTAGAGCAATCAGGGCTCGAATGACCAACATAACCCGTGGCGGACGAATTCGTCTGGGACCCTGGACGAACGGATTGGGGGACCTCAAAAAGGGGGTTTACCTAACCTTGGTAATCCTCAAACGACTACAGTGTTATAAGCCGTGGACTAGTCCACATAAGGTCATCTAAAGTGTTTGTAGGTCTATTCAAAGCTGAGACTCCATCTGGTACTAATAAAAAATACAGGCACCTAGTTAGTGAAAATGAAGGAGCAAAAAGCTCGAAAACGAGCAAAACGTAGAATGGTGTAAGCTGCGGTCAAACACAACTTCGTACTATTATCTGAAACCACGTAGATTCAGAGAATGAAGTCAGATATCTAAACGTAAGCATGACAGACGAGGGATATTTCTCAACCTACTCTTAGAGATCCTGCTGTTTGGAGATTTAACAATGTCAATAGGAAGTAACTCAAGCCACCTTGCGGTCCGACTGAAGAATGAGTTGGAAATCAGAGAATGACGTTTTCTTTTTATTTTTATGTAATAAAAAGTAAAGCCACCATTTCTAGAGTGGATTGGCCGGAAAACCCTTGTATTTCCTAAGTTTCAGATTCGCTTCATTTTGGAATACCCGGAAAAGGAAACCAAGATCATTTAGTATTCTTTTTTCTCTTAAAGGCTTCTTCTATTCTTTTTTCTCCTAAAGGCTTGAGGAAGTTCAGGGCATTTCTTACGAATGATTAATTTCTATTTTATCTTACAAATTGAGTTCGAAAAAAACATTTTTAAAACCGAGAGCTGCATTTGCCCAACTCCTGGCAAGAATGCAATCAAACATGAAAGTCAGTCAACTATTTTGAAGAGATTGGTTTCATTTCAATCCGAACTTGTGATCCATATTGAAGGTTAGATTACATACACGCTCCAAGCTAGTCATGATAAAGGCGATGAAAAGGTAAGGTTAGACACGAAGAATGGGTTCTGAAAAAAAAACGTAACGAGCACTGAGGTGGGATGGTAACGGCATCTGTTTTTGGGAGTTTCAATGGAAGGATGGGAAACCTACTCGGACATTCGTGGGGGCGATGGGCAGGTAGGACCCCTATCGCTCCGCCCACTTTTTGAGTTGGGGGGAGCGTATCTGGACGTCCAAGAAGGGCAGAGCGTGCTGTGCATAACCCCGGTCGTCCCCCCATCCGCAGGAACCCAATAAAGCGCTCGGGGGACAGCTGCGAGGGCACGTAGGGGAATTTCTTTCAATTGTCGAGGGTAGGTGCCCCACGATTTTGGGTCCACCCCCAGGTACAACTGGGGGTGGACCCATTTCCACTATACTTTGGAATATTCGAAAATTTTTCTCGAATAATCGAATTTCGAATTTATTCGATTTTTATTTTTTTCGAATAATCGAATTTCGAATATATTCGATTTTTCCATTTTTTCGAATAATCGAATTTCGAATTTATTCGATTTTTCCATATTTTCGATTAATCGAATTTCGAATTTATTCGATTTTTCCATATTTTCGAATAATCGAATTTCGAATTTATTCGATTTTTCCATATTTTCGAATAATCGAATTCCGAATTTATTCGATTTTTCCATTTTTTCGAATAATCGAATTTCGAATTTGTTCGATTTTTCCATTTTTCGAATAATTGAATTTCGAATTTATTCGAATTTTCATTTTTTCGAATAATCGAATTTCGAATATATTCGGTTTTTCACTATTATCGATTAATCGAATTTCGAATATATTCGATTCGCCACTTATTTCGAATTTTCGAATTTCGAATATATTCGATTCGTCATTAATTTCGAATTTTCGAATTTATTCGGTTTTTCAGACTTCGAATAATCGAATCAGTTTGAAATTTGATTTCATTTTCATCCGATTAGTTGAGCAGTTTGACTATTTCGGAAAGCGGGGAGTCTCCGATGACCTTAGAATTTGAATTCATGGTGGTGAGGATTTCTTCTACTATGATAGACGCTCTGCAAGTATGTTTGACTTCAATCATGACATTCTCAAAACTCAAAGACACGAAGAAATATACAGGCCGAATCAGTGCTCTAGGGATTCTAGCTGCAATATGGCACCAAATCTTAACGGCAGGGCCTCATCAAGATGGTCTTTATGCGTATCTTGCTTGAAAAGTTCCATACGATGACAGTGACCTCAAAGCTTTTCACTTCATAAGTCGTTCTCGAGGCTTATGTAGGAAATCACAACAGCAACACCTCCTTGTTGCCGCATGGAAGTCCTTTTTGACAAGTCTTGCTGTGGCGTGGGCAGCCTTACGCAGAGCAGAGCAGAAAATGATACTGCAATCCCATAGCATTTTTCTTTGGCAATCATTTTTCTTTCTTTCTTTGTTCGGGGTTGACCTTGAGGAGCACTATCAGTGTGGAATTGCGTGATTAACGAATGAGTAACATTATGAGGAGCCTGAAAAATCAAATACACTGCTGATCATTCGTCCTCTGCGGACCATCCATTATTACAGAGAAAAGCCTGGCAGCTTGGAGAGCAGAAATGTGCGTGCACAAAACTCCCTCGAATATTTGAAATTATTCGATTATTCGAGAGAAAGCCAAATCGATTTTCGAATAAATTCGAAATTAGACTCATTTCGAATATTCGAATTTCGAATAAATTCGAAA
>JARK01001407.1:357411-387556 GCA_000688135.1 Ancylostoma ceylanicum | reverse complement strand
ACTTTTTTCGAATATTCGAATTTCGAATAAATTCGAAGATGGACTTTTTTCGAATAGTCGAATATCGAATAAATTCGGAAATTCACTTTTTTCGAATATTCGAATTCCGAATAAATTCGAAAATGGACTTTTTTCGAATAGTCGAATTTCGAATTATTCGAATTCGAATGTTTATTCGAATTTTTTATTCGAATACGTTATTCGGTCCAAAGTATAATTTCCACCTGCATTCCACCCCCACGAATGTCTGAGTACTCAGACATTAGTGGGGGTGATGAGCAGGTAGGATCCCAATCGCTCCGCCCACTTTTTGAGTTGGGGGGAGCGTATCTGGACGCCCAAGAAGAGCAGAGCGTGCTGTGCATAACCCCGGTCGTCCCCCCATCCGCCGGAACCCAATAAAGCGCTCGGGGGACAGCTGCGAGGGCACGTAGGGGAATTTCTTTCAATTGTCGAGGGTAGGTGCCCCACGATTTTGGGTCCACCCCCAGGTACAACTGGGGGTGGACCCATTTCCACCTGCATTCCANNGGCTCTCAGACGCTCAAGCGGCTCTCCCTCCGCCCGCGCCGCCCGCGCGTCTGGAACTCTGCGGGCTGCCTAAGATTATCAAAGCTACTTTAGATGTAAACAGCCAACAAAAACTCTCCGCATGTTGCAAGCACGCATAACTGGAGACATACTTCATAAGCTTTTTTAAAATCCAGACATTTAAAAAAGATCTTCTCAAAGAAAAAATAACCAACAAGATTGATTGATGAGATCAAAGTAAAGTCATAAAAAAAACTATGCTATGACTGCAGCACCTTTTTGAGGGTTTAGCTTACGAAAAAATACAAATAATCAGGATTAAAAATCTGTCAATGACCCACCTACACGACGAGAAAGCAGCGAGTGACCGAAACGTGCGCTCGGATCTGATCCGAACCGGCCAGCGCCGGATGCGGATCGATTTCTGCACTGTCGCGTCAAGTCACGTGTTTACGTACCAAACACGTGTTGGAGGGAATCGAGACGGCTCGAGCGCAGTTTCATCGTTATCATCGCGCTGAGTCGGTGGATTATGATGACCGTGTTGGATTTAGGGGCATCTGGGCGCTAGAGAGAGTTTTCGGAAGAAGAGCAATGTATCCATTGATGCCTGCACCTCCTTCCATGTATAGTTCACTTTCAGGTGAGAGTGCTTTGAACGAAAACATGTAGTACACAGAGAAAATAGCGATGTAGATATGAATACCACGTTTTGAAACATGGATCTCAAGTGATCCAACATTTCGGGCTACAGGCATACTCCCCGAAGGGTATTGCAGATACCCAGAATCTCCAGAACAGGCTGTCCCATCGCATCTGAACCTTGTTCGACCCAAAGCTTGCCGACAACTAGCAGAGTCAACGCCGACCACCTTGCGACTTGTGGACAAGCTTTGATCGAACAAGTTTCAGGTGCAGTACTGATGTATCAGCTGTTTTATGGGCTCAATTTAGAATCCACCGTACTCTCCAGCGCTGAGCCAAAGACAGAACCGGTGTACACATTCTTCGAGGCTTCCAAAGAATTTCTGCAATTTTTGTCAGGTATCAAACATATTAACTACACTGAACTTCAAACGGTCGCAGACAAAGAGCGAGATGCGGCGCGGGCACTCTGGTTGTCTGTTGCAGAAATATATGAGGCTTATAGCTGTGCCTGACCTGAAGAGCCGTGTTCTATCACCTCTGCTGTATTTGACACTAGCATATGACATTCCTAAGGACATTTTTTATTAAGAAATTATCTGTGATCAAATACTGGTCGCAGACAAAGGGCGAGACGCGGCGCGGGCGCTCTGGTTGTCAGCTGCACCGGGGCAGCGGGCCTGCTGGGCAAAGACGCGGAGGAAAAGCGACACGTATCGATTTCCGGCTGCCTCGGGTGGTGCAGCAGACGATCAGAGTGCCCGCGCCGCGTCCCCCCTGTCAATGACCATGTGGAGTTCACTGTAGATGTTGAATCTTATCATCATACATATTTTATTCACATCCGTTTTTTTTGTTCGTACTTTATTCTAGTGTGTAAAAGGCCTCAAATGAGGAAACTCATTGCGGCTCATGAACGGTCCCATTCCTTAGCACCATCTTAAGTTCTTTAGCTATACAGCAAAAAAAAAAACGCAGATTTTTGTCTCTTTGGACTGAACTGGTGCATGGGGTGCCCCAGGGGTAATGCCGCTGAGGACAGCTGTTGATTCCGCCACTTAGGCAATTACATGTTAAGTGACAGTCGATAGAGCTCACGGATTCGCGTGCTTAGCAAATTCGTTAACTCCGTTGACGTTTACTGAATATGCAAGACAAAATTTGTCAAGTTGTGAAAAGCCAGTGATTTGAGCATAATTCGTTAGTTCTTATGGGAAAAGTTTGCGAGAAAACTTGAGCACATGCCAAGTCTGAAAGCATTTTGCTGGAGAAACAACGAGTATGGCTGGACCCTTCACTTGTTTTTTTTTGGCATTTTGAAAGGAAAAAGGCAGTAAAACGATATAAAACGATATCCCCATATAAACGCTTCCTGTGTCATTGATAATCTACGCATATTGCTAGAACTTACTTCTGCAAAACAGATTTTACTGGCTAAGTTATTCTGGAATCTGTGTGAAGTATCATCTGCAGACTGCTCGTCTTTTACTATTCGGGGCGCCTGGAAATTTTGATTTTCAAATAATTTCACTAAAAGCTTATTCTTGTGAAGGCTCAGTTCCTTTTACAAGATTGGTACATGTGGATTTCATTTGGCTTCTTTTATACTTCGATGGAGTTTCTCACAATTTTTAAAAATTTCAAACCATTAATCATTAGGATCGAACTACGCCGAAGTTTAGTGCACTCTATTTAGCTCGCTCCGGAATGCACGAAATATTGCTATACGAGGACACTTTGGGTGTTGACATAAAACTAGAAGCGAATGGATTCCGAATTACTCATTCTCCGGAAATTCCCGTGAAGCCAATTGAAATGGGTCTGAGAAAGCTATTCTATGATGTGGAATTCACCAAGTGCGTCTAAGATTCTTCTCATATAGTCATTATTATATGGAGTTCACTATTTCTTTTGAAAATATAAAAATAATGTTTTCTTGTAGATGCCTGCGTTTATCTACACTAAGGTTACGGTGTCCTGCTTCCCAAGAACTGTTTTTAACGCCACCCCAGTATGCCCTTCTTCATGAAACCAAGCTGGCTGTTACTCGTAATGCAGGTTTGGCCGATATTCTGGTAAGTATTTTCTCTGAGTACGTTCATAATTGCATTTTCCGAGGATTTTGTTCTTATCATTATGACGTCATTATTAGGATTTGCATTCTGCTTCAGAAATTCATTTTATAGCGCTTATTTCTAATTCTCTGTACTGTAAACTCAAAATTCTGTGATTTGTGGTGCATTTACAAATTCGGGACAAGCGATGCAATTGTAAACGAAAAAGACTGTTCGGGACTACACCGCCTTGTAGATAACTCACCCATGACTCTTTTAACACAGGTCGTAACTATCCTAATTGCCTGCACGTTTCTTACCTTCTTAATAGTGATATGAAAGTATTGCTCGATGTTTTCTCTAACTTCTGCGAGTAGTAAAATCTTGAAAAAATGGGCTTTCTAAGACCCAAGGAGGTTTACTACATCATCTAACGCCAGCTCTCTAGCATTTATTTCTAGTCATTGAAATTCGTAACCAATTTTACAAGGATTCTGTTTTTAAATTTCCCACGTTGAGGTGCCGTCCCTTCAGTTTTTTTCCTTTTCGCCCTACTGCTTTTCATCCGCAGCTATCAGTTTTTTGAGTCTCTGCATTCGTATGAGCCGATCAGAAGATGCAGACATGTATAGCTTTGCCGCTTTGAACTTTCTAAAGCTCTAAAATTGAGGTTTCGGCAACACATTTATTGTTTGCACATCCACAATTTCGCTTAAATTTATGCTAGGCGAAACCCTGCATCCCTTTTTAAATTCATCTGAAGCTCCGATTATGCATCTGCATCCCAGATGGATCACGGTGGCCGTGCTTGTATGTTCGGGACGCACGAGAGCATAGTTGGAGGACGAGTGGCAGTTAGGCGAATGTTCAACGAAAACGGCTTGGGACCGTTTGACTTCAAACAACCAACACCGGCAACGGTGCAAGTTGATTCAAGTAACTCTATTTTGTGCCTTTGAAGGATAATAAGCGTCCTCATACAATTTTATGCTAGCTGTTTGCAGATAACAATAAGGTATCAAACGTAGACAGTCCGACGGCTTCGTTCGAGCAAAAGAGTGCGGAGGGCTGGGTATTTTTAAAGTTATACTTTGTGAGAGTCGGCAAAACAATTTATACTAGATGCATGCGTTAGTCGCGCGCCAAACATACGCATCTATTAGCGCATAATTTTCAATGAGGACCGATCAACGCGGCACCATGAAAGAAAATATCTAGCGGCTGACGTGAATATTGCTACATAAACATACGTTTTACGTGCGTCTGAACTGCGACACAGGTGCGATAGGGCCTATCCTTCCTCTCTTCCTTCATCTTATTGACTCACACACGTCGAACGCACGCATCTAGTGCAAATTCCCTAATGGATAATTATGAGAGTGACCTTGAAATGTTTCGAACACCTTCATATTCATACAGACGAGCGACATGTCTCGCCCTCCACCCCCATTGCCAGATGCTGCCGAAACAAACAACTTGGAACACACGAATTCTCAGTCGTCATCAGTTAGTTTTTTCCTGTTTTCCTTCTCACAGATTTTACCTTTCCGTACCTGTTCCGATCGCTTTACCAGTCTTTTAGATGGGACGTGGTCAATCCACCGATCAGTCAGGCTCTTCCAACTCGTTTGGTAACGGATCACAGCTCACTTCATCCGAGCCTGCGTCGTCCACTACAGACCCACCGCCTGTTGTCATAGCAGACCACCGAAAGAGCATTAGGTTCTTCGTTAGTATGTCGGATGCTCCACGCCTGATTGGATCTCGCGGTGCTAATAAGAGACGTCTTGAGCAGCTAACTGGCTGTAGTGTACTGGTGAGTTCTTATTTGCACCTCGTACAGTTCATCTATATTATTCATGAGATGGGAGCAGGCAAGCGTGTGGTCTTTTCAGAACAAATTTCTATGACCAATTAAATTCAAATCTACCGGCATGTATTCCGCTGTAGCGATGAGTAGCTAGTTACCCTTTTTTAGCTCCACACCGAGAAGAAGGAGCATGGAGAATTCCCGGTGGAAGTGTTCGCTACATCTGCTAAACGATGTGAACTAGCTCGCCAACAAATACTATCCTTCCTTGCGAGTGGTCATACAACCGTTGACGAAGCTTCTGCCAGTATGTCTGGCACGAAAAATAAAGATGTGGGTGTTTCTATATGAAAGTTGCTGTTTTGATTTTTTTTTGTAAACCATGGATCTTTTCAGGTACGTGTTCGCCCAAAAGTACATCTTGACATTAGTCCGAAAAAGCTACAGAAGAAACATACCGACTAAGTCGGTCATTGAAGCGTTTTAGGAGTTCCAAAGTTTTTGTTCTGTCAAACTGATTCATAATATCCTCTAAGAGCCATGTTTCCTTGTTTAGTCGTAGGGTTTTAAAAATGATTCGCCATTTCATTTTAGGATCGTATTCTCTTGTTAGATCATGCTGTTTGATTCGCGAGCTTACTGCTGAGTATGATGTTGTTTCTATTCATAAAGACAAATTGTCTGTTTTATCGCTTCCGGTCATGCGTTATTCACTGTGATTCATCCTTGTAACTTTTAAATAAGGAGTTTTGGAGGCAATTGTTAATATTAAGCAGAGTGTTGAAGATTTCTATCTTTTCCTTCTTCTCTTGTACGAATTATTATCTGTGAATGTCTGTTGTGTGTCATTTCACGTGTTGAGATCCGGATTAATAAGATGCGTTGTTCAATTGTACTTTAGAAGCAACATAGCTTTTTCTACATAGCTTTTTCTAGTATTGTGTTACTGTTTAGGCGACGGTAGATCGAGACAGCTGCCAGCGCGCCTCATGCAATGATTACCACGCTCATCTTGCATGATGCCTATGCAGCAGAGCATTTATTCTCGTGGTCACCACGATCCAAACATCTGTAGTAGCAGAAACTGCCACGCAGTCGCAACGCAACTCAGTCGCAAGGCTGCTGCGTAGCGCCACAGCTGGCGAGATGCGACGTGGCCGCCACGCAGCAGCCATGCGACTAGGTGGCGTTGCGGTTGCGTGGCAGTTTCTGCTACTACAGATGTTTGGATCGTGGTGACTACGAGAATACCTGGAGTGAGTATCGCACTGAACAGACGCATATGTTCTATAGTCAACTCCAAATGTCCGTAGACAAGAGTTGGGACTGCGGCGCGGTTTTCCTCCGCGTCTCTGCCCTGCATGCCACGCTGAATCCGTGCAGCAGACAGCGAGAGATCCGCGCCGCGGCCCCAACTCTTGTCTACGGACATTTGGAGTTGACTATATGTACTCCCACATCATTCCCGAGGCCGTTTTAATGTGTCAAACAGTTGAAAACCACTACGACTAACAAGCTTGTAGAATGAGACACAGTAGGGCGAACGGGCAGCATTCTGTGACTCAGACATTGCCCGAAATGAAACCCTCTGTCAATGAGGCTCGAATTGCGAAGATGGGTGGAGTTGGGGTGTCATTCGAATTGTTGTTCGGTTGGAATTCAGCCGCTACTGGATTGATATTCACCCTTTGTACGGGGGCCGAATAGCAATCCAGTAGCGACCGAATAGCAACCGAACAACAATTTGAATGATACCCTAATCGCGCCAGGTTTAGCAATTCGAGTCTGAACGACATGAGGCTTCAATTCGGGGAGTGCTTGAAGACGTAAGGATGATTGACCGCCAGTGGGGGGGGTGCTTATATACACCGGTAGACCCTTATCTCTTTAGTTACCACAACAGCCAGATAAACATATGTCATTCCAAATGGTCATTTGCGTGGCATCGGTTACATTCAAACACTGATAGCCCGCAGGGCCAACAAAGGTGAATCACTATGCGGAGACGGGAGAAGGCTGATTGTATTGATTCGTATCTCCCAAACGTTTTTCGTGGTTTTTTGTATAGTTTAAAGTATGCGAGCGAAGCGAGCATCAGTATCAGTAGAAGTCTGGAAGTCCGGNAGATTAACCCACGTTGATACGCGTTAACCGTCCCAGGACCAATGCCTGGTTTACCCGTATAAACGTGGGTCAACGGACGATGTAATACTGCTACCGGTACGAGGACTACAATCATGCAGTTTTTTGGAGCTCCGAATTAGAGAACTAGTGTGCCATCGCGTCAAGTTCGGTGTTTGCGTACGAAACATCACCTGCGCGTAAGATTTTTTTCCATCCAGCTGTGACAAGAACCTGTGTTGTGTGTAAATTCCCTTCCCCTGTTTATTTCACTCATAGGCAAAGTTGCTTCTGGCAGCTGGTTCTACTCGTAAAAATAACGACCGGTGATGTCCCGAATATCGACGCCAGTGCGCACTTTTATCTCATGCCGGCGGTTGCTCTCCTCTTCTCGACCTAGCCTTGCCAAAACAACTGGTTCTGCCCCACCAGCCAACGACGAAGAAGCATCAAGCTCGGAAACGAAGTCTTCTGAAAGTAAGTCTTTTGTTTGCAACAGGAGTTTTAAAAGTTTGCTTTTGACAGGGGTGGGTTCACTGCTAATGAAGTTCTATCAGAAGCCTCACAGAGAGGTTCAGGTCACGTGTTTGCGGTTTTTTGGTGGTCATGTGCAGTCTGAGACCGCGCTATCTAGAACCATTTTGAGTTGTATACCATGACAAGGAAAGGAAAGAGAATTTCTTTTTTCATGAAAGTTAGATCAGTAACAAATTTCTCGTCTAAATCATTTAATCGGTTTGTTTCAGCATTTATTCAAGACATTTGACACGCACGCGCGCTTACGTTTACGTGGGTTTGTGCTCAACTGGTTGAGCATGTTGTGTCACAGGGCAGGTTTTACCTTGCCATGTAATGTGTTTTTGTTTTTTTTAAACCTTATTTCAGTTGCAGATGTTGGAATTCTTCTTACAATCATCCTGTTTCCAGTTGCGATCATTAGAGATAAACTTCGACGAATTTCAATGTACAGCGAGCGTGCATGGAATTGCGCTTCTCGCGGACTCAGGGAGCACGCGACGCGACAGCGTTGCTCGCTCATGGCAGAGTGTTCGCCGTGGCAGCAACTCATAGGGTTTTCTTGATAGTAAATCAGTTTTTTGATAGTTCGCATCGAATAGGACAAAAAACTCGAGAAGACCTTATGAATTGCTACTACGGCGCTAATTCCACCGTGAGCGGCGCGGTCGCGTCGCCTGCTTCTCGAGTCCGCGAAAAGCGCACTTCCTTCGACGCCTACCTTATGCTTTTTAGTCCATTGACTCTGTTGTTCGCTCGCATATTTGCTAGTATGCTATTTCGGAAGAATTCTCTAACTGTGAACGCTTTACAAAAATATAACATTAAAAAGAGTGCTCAACCGGTTGAGCACGTGGTGACAAAAGTGTTAAATGTGATTTTATTTGTTTTTTTTTTCATTAAACGCTCTACCAGATGTGTTTTTCCCAGAGGAAGGTGTCGCAACTACTTTCATGCCAAAGGAAAGCGTCGACAAAGATGGTGAAGCTGTGCTAAAAGTCGTGTATGTTCACTTTTTTACAGATCTGTTGTCTTTAAAATTCATTTTATCGATTGCCTGTTATAGGCAAAGGTTCCGAAAACAGCCACAAGAATGGCCAATGGAAGAACAACCGTTTGGCATAATAGAGCGCACTTTTGTTGGGAAAACTATGCACCCTGTAGGTTACCAAGTGATGTTTGATGCCTATTTACATCGTTGTGAGAATCCTTCATTTAACTGTCTTAACTTTTGGGCCGCATTCCCAGGTAGAGTTACGACCTGAGCGTGGATTTGTCAATATGGTGCCATTTGGTTTCATGATGATCCGTCATTTCTTCAGGAAAGTTCGGGTGAGTATTATTTTCGCCAAAGGGTATTTATTGGTTTGGTTTTGTGACTGATTTCGGGAGTTTCAGGCTAAGGGCAATTATGAATTATTCAAAGCTACCGGAATTTTCGATGAAAAAGAGGTGCGAGCAGGGACAAAACGAGTTTTTGAAGTGATTAGCCAGCACGCCTATAAGGTGAGTGCTCCGCTTTTGTCTGGTGTCGATATCTTTTTGTCCTCTCTATACTTCACAGGTTTTCTACCAAAATTTCGTGGATTTTGGAACCCTTATTAATATTTTTCCATTATCAGGATAACATGAAGGAGTTGGTGGCAAAGAACGTATGTGGAGAAGATCTTATCCGGCGGTTTGAGGCCGCCAGTTGCAATATGAGCGACAGACAACGAGAGCTGCTCAATGTTACCGAACAGGACGTCTATGCTATAGCTCCTGGTGTTTTAGGTTGGTCATTTCCCTCCTATGAACTCATATTAGCTTTCGTTTGTTTTTTTTTTTCTCAGCACAGGCTTCTGAACTTCATCTTCTAGGTCCTTTCCAATTAATTCGTCCACTATTGCGCAATAAGGAGCCGTTCATCAGTTACAGCCTTTTATGTTGTGCTTTTTACAAAAAGCAGGTGCTTTTTGATGCGGTGGGTGCACTACTCGTTCCTACTGAAATTTTTCATAATCATTTATGCTATTGTCAAAAGTTGTGCGTTTATGATTATAACCGAGTGAAACAAGAAAAAGGACTCGAACTAGAAGTTATCTATGCTGTTAACAATTTCCGTGGGGTGTGGGTCATGATGAGGCAAAATCGGGTGGTGTCTCCCCGCCCTCCGGCGCCAACTTTTCCACACTCACATTCGAATTTCCATGAGCAAGTATGGTGAAATCGCGCGCAAGTTAACGAGAGTAGGTCCTTAGGGGCAGGGTTAGGTTTTGATTGAACCAATCGCAGAAACATTGCCCACCCACTTCTGCCTCATCATGATCCACACCCGTTCCGTGTGCTTTCTTCTATGAACCTAAACATGTTCTAATGGTGTTTGCTATTCTTCTGTCAACCAGGTTGTTAGGTGGTAAATTTTATTGGCCTGTTGTTTCGAAGAGATCGTTGTCTTCAAAGGCCTGTAAATTGTCCGTGGTTTCAATCTGTGATTGAAACCGCCAAACGTCTCCGCTCACCCTGCCTGTTTCTCAACATTCACCCAAGCTCGCTACCCGGTGATCGGAGACGTTTGATTGTTTCAATCACAGATTAGAACCGCGAACAACTTTTAGGCCACTGAAGACGACGATCTGTTTGAAACGACAGGCCAATAAAATTTACCACCTAACAACCTGGTTGGCAGAAGAATAGCTAACATCATTAGATCATATGCTGTTAACATTGCTTTTTGTTTCTTTTCATTCCTCAAAAAAAATCACCTTTTTGCCAAAAAATTGAGGATCAGTTGAATTCCAGGAAAGGAATTTCTCTCCTTCACAGATGAGAGTTCAATCTTGTTCAGGTCCGTGACTTACCGCTGGTTGACAGCGGCGGGAAAGTGGAGTACGTCCCGATTCCACCTGATTACGGCTATGCTGCTCCACGTCTTATATTTGCTTTCACAACTTTCGGTAACAGAATACTCGGCAAAGGCGAGGTTGACCCAGATGTGCAATTACTGGATTTTCAATACTTGGTTATCTGATTTGTAGGGAGAGGTTACAGAACTCGTTTTAGGTTTTGTTAGGCTTGCTGTTGAGATGTTAATGAAAGTAGGAGCGGTTTTCGCTATTTATTAGATAGAATACTGATTGGTTCACCTTTTTGTTCTTGCTCAGCTCCACCGTTTTGCTACCAGGGATTGTTGTCGACGTCTCGCTGTGGCTTATCTCAGTATTTCCCGGTCTAGGTCGTATATAGCTTGGTCTGTGATGCGCTCCGAGTTTTAATTGGGCCGCAGAGTATGTTAATAGCAACATTTTATATGTGTTGAAATTCGTTGCGATCTTACTGGTTCTTCCTCAACTCGTTTTTCGTTCTCGTGGATTCATTTGATGAGATTCTATATAGTTTATAAATTTTAAAAGAATTCTCGTGTGAAAAATTACTCTGTGTGTTTAACTCACTTTATTTTCTTTCTTTAAAGAAATTTAAGGGTGTATTTGTTGAGATGTGCTATTTTTCAATCATGTTATGCTTTGAGGTTAAGCAGGTGATCGTACTCGGTTATGGGGCATGTAGGGGCACAATGCTCACGGTTGCTCGGTCGCTACGGCAAGGGAACCGCTTTTTTACGAGGTTCGTTCGATTCCTTGCGCAGTTCATTCTTTCTTGTTTTTTTGAAAAAATCCTCACCACCTCCATAAACACTAAAATTTTTGGACCACAGTTCGAACTTGCTCGCTAGTTATTTTTTAATTGGTAATGGTAATGGTGTTGTTTTTGGTTGACGCAACATTTTCTTCTCTTGGTTTTATCGTACGTTTTTCAGTTTATCGTCGACTTTGTGCCCAAAACATAGATGAGGGAGAATTCAGCGATATCTATAGCTTGGCCAAGGTTTGGTGAGTTGCTGCTCTTATAATCAATGAAAGCGTGATATTATATTATTTCTTTTTAAATACACTCCCACTTCAGAATCGCTTTCAAGATTCTCGCATGAAAGAAATCTCCGGAAGTTGTCGGTTATGGTGATAAATAGGGTTCCGTACAAAAGTTTCAGTAGAAAAACCCGTTTTGACCCGCTTCTTGGGGAGCTTTTGAGCGGAGCCAAGGCGGGAGTGCTGGGTCTCTACACCTTGCACTCCCTTTCTGATCACAAATGGAGCGCACCACATATTCTGTGAGGAAGCGCTTGTTGGGTGTGTTTCACGAGGGATATAAAATTTCCTCAGAACGCACTTCCTCGCCTGGAGTGTGCTGTGTGATGTCAAGAGGTACCGCTGCATTGGCCACGCCCGAAAGCTCCCCAGGAGTAGAGGTTGGAAAAGTGGTTTCCGGCATTTTTGTATGGGATCGTGCAATCCGTTGCGAACAGCAACTCCAGAGATTCTTTCCTCGTGACAATGATTCTGAGGTGCAGTGTTACTATAGGCATATCTTTCATTGACACTTATTTTGGAAAATGTTAGGTGCAGTTTTGATGATCAGTAGCATATTTTCAGGAATCGAGCCCCTCTGCGGCCACAGCATCGTTATCCGGTAGATCAGAAGGCTTTTTCTTTGACACGTGACCCCAATGAAACTACTAGCAAGTATCAAAATGTAAGAGTTGCATGGTAATTTTTCTCTTGAGAAGTTTATGTAGTCGGTTTTCTCAAAGCAATTTCAAGATATTTTTTTTTCTCGAGTTGATTTTCAGCGTAAAAGTTTTTCACTCAGAAATAAGTCCAGCCGTTTCGTTTTTGATCTCCTCAAAATTTAGGTTTAGGGCCTTTGCTTGAAGGAAGAAAACAATCTCGTCTTGACACCATTCAAGGGAGCGGACTTATGGACCAAGGCTATGGCATATCTTACATGGTTGAAAGTTGGTTCGGATTGAGATTATTCGTCCAGAAGGTGGCTTCGCATTATATATGATTGATTTATTCTTCAGACGAAATTCTTCATCCTCGGGGCTACGCCGACGTTGGCAATGAGCGATGAAGATCTTATACAAGGAGGCCGGAAAGTGTTTCGAACGATTTTGGATGCTGTTGTTGGAGTAGGTTGCTTTTACATGTTTTCTTATTCTTCTGCCAGGATTCTTGAAAAATGTTGCTGTTTAGAGAAAAGTGGAGTCCTTAGCACCGCTTATGCTGCGAGGTTCTGTGTTAGACGTGCATCGGAAGTCGGTGTGGAACCTGAAAGAGAAACAAAGGGATGCTCTCATGGTTAGTTAGAGAGAATTTGTGGTTTGTTAGGAGATGTTCTTGTCTTTTTGTTTTATATTATTGAACTGACCACCTTTGCAGGTGACCGATGCCGATTTTGTTGGGCTCAACGGCTTTGTGTACAACTGGGACGGGTTTGGAACTGAGCGAGGTAAGTTTTTTCTTCACACATTAGAAAACATTCTAGTATGGTTTGTATTTTGGAGTTCTAGTCTCTTTAATATCTTTTTTTTTGTTGCTTTTCATATTAGAGCTAGATTTTTGCTCTGTACATCACTGGGACTACCTTGCTCTCATGCTGAGCTCGCTGTCCATGTTTAAAAGCCTGATACTGTACACCCAACTCCAAATAGCCAGGTGAATACGGACCAGGCTGCGACGCGACGTGGCACTCTGGCTTTCCGTCACACTTCTCGACCGATAATGCTTTGACAACGCTCTCTCATACGCTCTGCGCAATACTGCCGCGTCGCGGTACCCGTCCGTATTCACCAGGCCGTTTGGAGTTGAGTGTGTACATCAGTTAAGATTCTGATTATCATTCTTGTAGATTTAATGATTAGTCACAGGGAACCACCGAATTCGTAAATCTTGCGGCGGTTTCAGGCACTATTTCTCGGATGATCCATTCAGCATCGCTGGAACCTAAGGATGCAACAGGAGAGGTGCTGGATCAACCATACTTCCGATATTCAATCATTCTAGCAGCCTTATTACGGAAGAATGAGCTGTACAAGATGGTAAGTCGCTTTTAGGTTGCTCTCACCAATTTTGCTTCAGATTTTCTTTATCATGTTACTTACTGTTACTAGTAAGATATATGAGAGCTTTTTTATTAGTGCAATAAAGTGGAGGGAAAGTAGTGTTTTGCCGAAGGATCCAAGTTCAGGCTCGACAGCTGCCGTTTAACTTCCAAGAAGAACGAATGCTGTTACGAATGCCTCCGAATTATGGTTTCATCACTCCACGTTACGTGATTATGCGAATTGACATGTGCCACGAGGTATTTCTTGGTTTTTTTCAAGAAGTATGTTAACCATAGCAGTTACTTAAAGTTCCCGTTAAGCCATTTTTTTCACGGTTTATTTTCGTCAAAGGATTTCTGAGACTCACTAGTCTGAATTAGTAGGTTTTCTGTATGTGAATACCCCCAGAGGTGATAGCACATGGCACTTGTTTGACCTTGAGTAACGATATTTTACAGACAGCCCCATTAAGAAGTCATAATTGCTATAAAATAATTATTTGAATGAATGGATAGAAGAAAACTATGATTATACCTTTTAAAACCATTTATTTCTTTTTTTCATCTTCTGCGCTAATCATTCGCTCTTCAGGTGATCAGCGCTGCTCCGTTACAGTTGAGTGAAGACGGATTGATATATGACTTCCATATCCATTCCTTTTGAATAAGTGCCAACAGTAGTTAGAGTAGTATTGATAAAGTATTTGTTTATATGCTCGAAATGAAGACTTTCTATGTATTTTTTCGCCGTTTTCTCTTCTGGAAGCGGTTTCTGATCCGCATTGTATTCTATTTCAGAATGTCACATTTATTTGATATACCCCATTATTCACACTGTTTTGTAATAGCTGAATTTCGAATGCTTTTAATGTTTGAGGCAGTGAGCTCGACCAGAATTGTGTATGATTCACGAAGTAGACAGTGCTCAACCTCGAGACGACCACACACCGACATCTGTTCCTCGAAGAGTGGAGAATATTGGCACGAGCGAAAATCCGATTGTGATTGGTGTTTCTCCAGTGGAACCAAGAAGCACCAGCGAGCAACCTCGTGGTCGTGCTAGCGTCGCAACGCGGCTGACATCTCGAAGAAAGTGCCCTCTTGGGGCGTACGTTGAAGTATGTCTTTATGAGAATTTTGAAGTGGATTTTTACCAGATATCACTTGCGCTCCTTCAGATTATTGACGAATCTGTACCTTCTCGTCCACTGCCCTCGAACAACACTCGTGGATTGGTTGGTTATTTTAGAACTGATGCATGCCTCTCACGCTTGTCATGGTCTTACGTTTTCTCCTTTCTGTGTTTTTCTCAAAAGCGGCATTTTTTCTTAATTTAAATTGTTTTCTCATTTTTAATGTCTGAGATCTTGGCTGTTTCGGAGCTTGAGTATTGATCTTGATAAGCCTACAATGGTTACACTGCCAAAGAGCAACCTAAGGTTGTAGAAGGGTAGATGTCCATGTATCTGTCTCTAACTGGGATGAGCACTAACATAACACGGCTCAGCTGTTCTATTATAGGCAACTCTCTTTTTCGTTTATTGGACACTTACCATCCGCGCACATCAGGCCCCTGTAAAACAGTGTTTAGAAAATCACTGTTCCCAGTCTTTTTTTTTCAAGACTTACGGGTCAGATTTGACCTAAGACGACTACTAAGGAGCTGGACCGAATTAGAGCACTCTTGAACGACACTTGGTTTTTTCTTCCAAAAAAAAAAAAGCGAAGCTGCCTGACGCTACGCGTGCGGAGATGCTGATACCTATCCTATCCTTTTCCTCTAATCCCCATTATCGAGCCGCTTTACCCTAGTTTTTCATATGAGAGACATTATTGGCTCAAAATGAGCGTCAAATACCACTTTTTCCAGTCTACTACTGCAACAAATACGGTATCAATACCGCCAATCAATTTACGAGGCGAACCGGTTAGTTAGTGATGAACTCTTAATTTTTCTTACTAGATACGAGTAATTAATTGCCAAGTTCTTGTTTAATAACCTGTTACTTTCAAGGTTGGAAGCACATCAATAGATGCGCCTGCACAACCGTCCATCCCTGAGAATGGAAATGTAAGTACTGTGCCATTTGAATGCTGCGTTATCATGATTTGAAACGTCGTGTTAGTTTAAATTCTACAGGGCAATATTGTTACCTTTTTCGTTTCTTCACACGACACGTACTTTTCAGGGTGCTGCAGCTGGCACCAACACACCGCCTTCTAGTCGACAGGTAGATTTTCTTGCCTTTGGGTGGACTTATTTGTTGAATATGTGAAAAATATCAGAATTTATCTATTGTAGAGCACAACTGGTAGCCTTAGTGTGCCACCCAGCTTTGAAATATTAATGAGATGTTCGATCTGCATGGAGATTTTCCACAATCCTGCAAAGTGAGCTTCGATTTGGTTCTTCTGCGTAGGCCTGTAAAATCGAGTTGATTTTTAGTGTCAGTCCTTGTAATCACAAGTTCTGCTTCTCCTGCCTTTTGTCATGGAAGCGAACGAATCAAGCAGCTGTGTGTCCGCAGGTAGGGTTACTGTAGTTACGCTACTCAGTACTACTTTTCTCCCAAAGTTTCGAAGCATTGCAGTGTCGTGGTCCTATCCACAGTATGCAGAAGGATGCTCAGTTCAATGAAGTTGTGGAGTCTTTCCTTGCTGCTAATCCTAGTAAGTTACGCTTAAGATAAATGTCTTACATCGCTTGTTTTTGTAATTTTTATGAAACTCGAATCTTAGATGCCGATCAGAATATTATGCATGATTGGCCTAAGATCTAAGAATGTTATCCCCAGGTAAACGCCGAAGTGCGACTGAACTGGAGGCTCTGGACGCTATGGAGACCGAGTGTGCGGCATTTCACGGTGGAGGGGTACGAACTCGCCGTCGTGGATCCACACCACAACCTCGCACTCGTGCCGCCAGGGACAGGACGATTCGCACCCCGTTCGTGGTTCGCGTTAGTCAAATCCGCGCCCACCGTTCTCCTCTGGCACCTCGACAGAGGGGTCATCGTGGGATAATGGAGTGGTTTGACTTGTAAGCAGGTGCTTTGTCTCAGCTCTCTTCATCATCCGTTTATCTGTGCGATTATATCCTTTTTTTTTGGGATTTGAACCCACATGATGGGATGATGTGGGACGGTGCGGAGGTTGTTTGGGTGTGCCTTGTTTAATTAATATCTGTGCTGAACTCTGATGCTCCTATTGAGGTTCTCAAGTGTCCGGTCAAAGATTTTTTGTAATTTGCAGCTGCGTTTCTGTACTGAATTCCTTTTTTTTCTTGAAATTAGGAGAGATACTGTTTTTTTTTCATATTTAAAATGGTGCATTATTGCATGATTGCAAAGGAATGACGAATAGCTAGAAGTCAAAGAAATGTGAATTTATTTTTTGGATGCAGTGTGATTGGTTGGACATGTAAATTTAGTCGCAGGGAGTGTTCGCCATGCAAAATTACACCACTACCTGGTAGCATATCCACTACGTCCGAATTCAATGCAATTAGACCTTTTTGTCTGTTTTCACACCGCATTTTTTGTGTTGGATTGATCAGAAGGCTCAGGCTTGAACGTTTCTAAAGAATTATTTTTTGAGTTCTTACGCAGTCAAGATAGACATCGACTACAGTTAATTACTGATAACGTTGCACCGGGTGAAATATTCTCCTACGGAGGTGATTTCAAATTGAAACTGCCACTGTGTAGACATTCCCAAAGTTCTGTAGTAGTCCTCTTTCAGAGTTGTGTATTTTATTGTGTCTATACTTCCTGTAACAGTTCTGTAATTGCTTCTATTGGTCTCTGTTAGTCTGGTCTCTAATTTGGGCATTGCTTTGCTCTTTATTATTGTTGTGGTTGTTGTAACCGCACTCATCAGTACGTTTTTGTCGTTGGTTGCTGTAATATCTGTAGAATAAAATGTTTTGCATGTAATTTACTTGTAATGATCATTATAATATTACTTGTTCGTTAATACTGTCTATCCGAAACAACGGAGCCGCCGACGGGGTCGGGAATCTGGAGGCGGCGCGGCTCTGGTGCTATTCAAACAAGGAACAATAGGCTTGAATTGAAATAGCCTCCGGAAAAACTCTTTTTTCTTTTCTTTTGTGATAAAAAAGCTATAAATGATTACTTATTAGGGGTAATTGTGCCGTCACTCAATGGTCTGCTCTAAGCGGATACAAATAAGTGCTGGCTTTACTTTCTGCACGTTGTAAAGCTGCACCGCCGACACATCGGTGTGTAACACCAGGGAGGAATGCTAAAGAAAGCTTTAGTATATTATTCTCCCTGATAATGCCATATTTGCCAGTCCTTTATATCTAATATCTTCTGAAATGGCTAGCAAAATGAAAGTTATTATATGAAGGACAAAGAGTGCAGTAAAGAAACGCCGCCACTCTTTTCTCACTAATGCCGCCCTCTAGAAGCCATCAAGCAGGGCGCAGTATGCCAGACGGGCGAGGGTGTGACAACTGAGCTACGACAACAGGCCATATTCCTGCTGTATCTGTGTATTTATTAACTGTCATGCTAAACAACTATTATTCAAACTTCAACTACATCAGGAACCAGCCATCTGAATCCTTACGGTAAGCAGGTAATTCCTTCTGCACATCTCGTTATACTGTTTTTGTCTTGTATTGTTAAATTTGTACAAAGCATTTCTGTTATGAGTGCATATATTTCCATCGTCTCAAGATCCATTAATCTCTTTGAAAGCAATGAAAAGGTCAAAAAGGCCAGTACTGCATTAGCCCCACACACATAATCCCTCTCCTCGCCCACATATTTTTTCATCCTAGTAATATTACACACCCTCGCTCCCCCCCACCTAGCCCAAACCCCGCCCCTTTCCTTCACTAGCTGTATAACCACAGATTCTTTTTAGTATCCACCCTTACTGCAGCACTCTGCCACTGCAGTACTCATTGTTCTACTGCTCTCTAGCCGCCTACACCGACAAGCCTCAACCACTACCACCTCTCAGTTTTACCACAAATCCAAGACCATTTAAAATGAGCGGAACCATTCAAACCATCAAGTCTACCAGATTCAACCGACAGAGTAGTCGGAATAGCTCATCTTCATCATCGGATGGCTTCGATGACTTGTCAAAACCATCAACGCGTGGCTGGAAAAGGTTCCGGCACGACTCGTCAGACGAATCGGATGGCGAACCTGTTGTGTATTTTCCGCCGCAACAGAAGGCCCGTTGTAGATCCATCAGTCCTCCTCTTTTGCCACCACCCATGAGGCCCAAAATCCTCTCAGCCAGTATGCCTAGGTCCAGTCGCAACAGGTCCCCAGTCCTCAAACTCACGTGCCCCATGTTGAATGAGCGACAATCCACCCCACCCGCCTAATTATCGGCACCTCACCCCTTCCCCCCTTTATTTTTTCCGCCCTCTGTTTTATCTTATGGTATTATGTATGTAATTTAAATATTATGACACTCGAATGCCTGTTGTATCATGTGCCTTATTAGAATGAATATTATTATGATCGGAGTTCAGGCTTGTTCTCACTGATTCCCATTAGTTCTTGTTTTCACTCCTACTTGTACCTAATTTAAACTCAACCGATTTTTCTGAATTCAGAAGAGTAGGATTAGAAACATTTCTCTAAAGTTAGGAATGAATGGGATAAAGGTAATGCAAAGGAAAGAATGGGATAAAGGTAATGTAACTGGGATCACCGCTACACTACGTAACACTTACCGTACTCGAAGTAAACACCCATCCAACATTTGAATTCACTTCAAATTTACATTAAATTTACCTTTAAATTTACACCATCAAGTCCACCGAGTTCATCCGACAGAGGAGTCGGAGGAGCTCGTCTTCGTCTTCAGATGGCTTCGATGATCTGAGCCCATGAATACCCCGCGACTATCGACCGACGGTGAAGAAAGCCTTTTTTTCCGAAACAGACCCCTACGCCGATGGAGTGCACAGCTCCGACGAGGACGATGATGCAAACTCACCAACAAACGAGGCCGACAATCGAGCATAGAGCTCACCCAACTACTCCATACCCGTGACGAGCCCCGACAACGACCTTTCTGCTCGACTCAACCGTAAGCGCCGTCACTCGTCCAGCTCTTCATCAGCGTCCCCCACCAGGACTCGTTCGTCGCCTCCGTCACCATTGTCTTCTCCACATCGTTCTCCTCCTCATTTTTCTCGCCCTCGTTGCTGTATAAGTATTTGAAGATCCACATCCTCTGAACCTCCAACCGTACCTCACTCGCCCCTCCTTGGCTCGATGCACTGGAATAAACGTCCCTCCTCTCAGCCGAATATCATCCCTGAATTGGCCAGTTTAACTCTCTCCAATAACGAGCCAAAAAAAGGCAAAATCACGGCGCCTACAGTGCCTTCTTTGTTCACAAGACCACCAGACCCACGCCTGTACAACCCATTGCCATTTTGTGTGAAGGTGACAATCCTCCTTAGTCATTCTGACTATTGCGCAAAATGCGCGAAGGCACATCACGTCTCGGTTTGCCAGAATAAAACACCTTGCCACAAATGCAACGATAATGATCACCCCACCGTATTGCGTATGACGAGACCGGTTCCCCTTTTTTAGTCCCGGGAATTGGGACTTTTTAAACCGATAAGATGTAGGAAAAGCAAATTATCCCCACCCAGTAGCCAGTGACAACCAGACAGCAATTAATCAGTAGCGCGGCGCCTCGCCCTCCGAAGCAAGGAGAGGTATAAAATGCGGTAAACAAAACAAAAATTTCTTCTCTGTTCCTCCCTCCACGCTCTTTGATTCGTCAGTGCTTATTCTGTTCGCCATTTTTGTTATTTGTTTCTCTGTCATCAGTTTTCTACTTCCTGGTTTTCTACCTTGCCCTTTTAGTATTGGAGGGGTCTCCCTCCTGCCTCATAGAGGCCGTCTGCGCAGGCCATTTATGCTATAGTTTAGAGAATGAATGTAGATAGTCAGAATAAATCAATTCCTTATAGTTTTCTTTTTCTCTTTTTGGTGTCGAGGAAGTAACGGGAATCCAGCTTGTCAGCCATAAGAAAGAGCAGAGACTAAGGGAGAAGGGCCCTCATAATTTCGCCATTGTGTTTCTTGAAGCTGGCGTCAAGGGTTATGGATACCAGGAGTTTTGGATTAACTAAGATAATTGTCACTGGGAGAGTATAAATTCAAGTCCAGGGAAAAGAAGGAAAAGAAATTCATTCTTTTTTTCAACACACATTCCGCCTTTTCCCCTTCCCCCCAACACTAGAATCGCCCTTTCTCACTAAATGCCTCCTCTACTCTGAGGTCATGCGCCGCACAATTGTGGCATAAACATACCATTTTGGTAAAAATCACAAGGCCTGTTTAAGGCGCACCCGTACGTACCATACGCCAGAAGCAGCCAGTATTTCCACTCAGAAAAGCCTCCTAGTTCCTTAGGGAAAACCTGAGAAAAATCATTCGAGACTCTCATATCATACGTCTTACGATCGCCATCCAAATCGTGGATGTGTAGGGAAAGCGCGGAAGTGGCGCTTGAGACGCCACTGTAGCTCCCGTCCTCCCTCCGCTAATCGCTGTCGAAAACCCCGCCCCGAGGGTATAAAAGAGGTGAGATCGGTCCCTTTAGTTCGGCACGTAGTCTCACCTCGCCCCGCCCACCCCGGTTTTCTGTTGCTACTTTAGAGATCATTCTTTTCTATTTTTTGTGTGCTTCGCCTTGCCCTTTTCGCCTCTTCTTCTCACGCTATTATTCTCGTTGGAGCAGGAGGGGTCACCCTCCTGCCCCATAAGGCCATCTGCTAGGCCTGATGAATTTATTTCATGTACTTATTGCTATATTTACCATTATACTTTGTAAACCATTGAGGTCACTAAAACTGCTCAGAAGTTTTTGCGTTTGTTCGGTCTAAGGAAATGGCTACAAACAGGGATGGTGGTAACGTAGGTTCTCGAACCCTTGGGATAATTTGCTGGTAAAGAATAATGAATACTAACGTTAGGATTCAAAAGGGTTACGTTAACGAAAAGGGATTTCACCTCAAACGTAATCGTTACAGATGGAAGACCATTTGCGGAATTTCCTGATGATAAAAGGGACGCGTATATCTCCGAACTGCTAACAGTCACTCAAGATGCGTTCGACGGCGCAACCGACGAACCAATTCCTTCAATAAGGGCAGCAATGATTCGCTACGACATATGCGCCAACACTTACTGGTGCAAGTGCCCACCCGGTAGAACACATTGGCTCCACCTGGAAAGAACATCTCCAGGAGCAACATGGAGCGCAAGCGGAGTTCCCTGAAAGAGCTTCACCTAAAAAGGACATCTTCAGGAGCAACAAGGAGCGCAAGTGGAGTTCCCTGAAACCCCCATGCTCCAATTCGGCATGGGAAAAGAGGAGTGGTTTTTGACCATGGACCAAATTTGGCTCCAACTTCTTTGGAAAGTCCAACGTGACATGGGAACCTCGATAAAAACATAGCCTGAGATGGGAACGTGGACTCCAAGAGAGTTCGAGTGTTGGCTTGTCGAGGACTTGGGTTCGAATCGGGCCACGACTTCACTAAAGGATGACGACCTTTTCAAGCACGCCCCGTCTTATTGAAATAGCTAACCACCACACTGCCACAAAATAAGTTTCCCATATTTTCTTATTTTCATAAAGTCATACTACGTAATCGTCGCTTCTTAACCTCACTAAACTCTCTTCACGAAAAAAAGCTTTCTAGCTAGTAGCTTCAGCAGGCTTCAATCAAAGAAATGCGGCCAAATTCTGCTGACTTAGCATACGGCAGCTCCACGCGATGACTTCAACGACTCTGGGCAAAGATTATGCTTGTCCAGGGGCTTTTGGTGCACCCTCTAATTGTGAGAGGAAGAGACCAGAATCAACACTCTTCTTCCAATGAAATGTGAAGCAGTGACCGATTAGGAGTTGTTTGCTTATCATTTAACATTATTTTGAAGATAGAGACGGGTATAAGTAGTTCCCGAAGTGAGGTTGGTAACTACTTCCAAGTTCTGTGTTGCTCGTGAGCGGTGCTATAGTACCATTAACTAGGTTGTACTCACTTCATCTCAGTGAACCGACCTGACACTGAGGTTCGTCCTGCGCTGTGCAGTACGTTTGTCTTGTTCGCCTGGTATCATGCACTTCACGTGGATGGTGTTTAGACCTCAGTTTCAGCTTAAGAAGAAGGCATTACTTGATGATAACGCCAACAACGCCGAAAAAGGAAGAAAGGCTAGTAATCTCGTAAAGTTCAGCGGACTGTCCGACAATGTACTTCAAATCCAGAATAACAACCTTTGCAGGAGCCATTGTTAATTGAAGTCGAGGCATTCTTAAAAAATTAGAGAAAACCGAAGGTAACACACATTATCGATAGGAAGGTCATTTTCTGGTACTCAGCGAAATCGACAGGGCTAAACTACTACTGCTGTTGTTTCTGACTCAAGAATGCTACAGCCCTGGGATAGGATAACACAAGGACGATTCCACAAGATCGCAGCGATCACCACAACAGCCGGCTGTCGTCGCGATCGCCACGACCGCCGGTGGTCGCCACATGGATAAAGTGAATGAGGAGGCTCCAGACGTGAGAAGAATGATAACTGATGTGGCGTGGCGATCAATAGGCATCGTTTCCATAATCGCTATCACCCACATCGCCAGCTCATTTTGGGCATATTCTCGAAAGTACGGGCGATGAGCTCCGTTTGGCAGCGATCCATGGCGATGTAAGAATATCCCCAGACTTCGCGAGTTCAAAATGAATCAAAATGAACCAGCGATAGAAGAGATAAGGATCGTGAGAATGATACGTATCGATTGCCACGTGGATCGCCACGGAACGCTGCCAAACGGAGCTCACTGCCGGTACTTCTCGAATGTGCCCACAATGAAGTGGCGATGTGAGTGATAGCGATAATGGGAAGGATGCCTATCGATTGCCACGCCCTTTTGGTTATCATCCCTCTTTCGTCTGGAGTTTCCTCATTCACTTTATCAGCCGGCTGTCGTGGCGATCGCCACGATCGCTGGCGAAGTCTGAGGATACTCTAACGTGGCAATCAATACGTATCATTTCCACGATTATCTTTTATGGTTGCACGAGATACGTTCCCCAACCAAAACCGGAGTCGGCCGCGCACCGCTAGTCCTCTCGCTCTCTGCGTCTCCAATCTCTAACGGGTCCCTGTACTGCCTCCACCCACCCTCCCCCTGTCTATGCTCTAGCCCCTCGCGGCCGGCGCAACGCAGCTGGGGAACGTATCTCATGTAATCCTCCAAGGCATCTGAGAGATGCTGTAGCGGAGCGGGCGGGCGTTCCGGAGACGCCCGTCTGCGTCTCGGACTCTGCTGGCAGCCTTGCGTCTCGCTTCCGCCTGGGCATGTCCTTTATCGCATAGTCAAAAGCGTGACGCACGTAAGCATCTAAGGATGATTTGCCATTAGTTCCGAACAAATATGTTCTGTACTGAGAGCGAAACGAAGCAGGGCACACTGTACAACTCTGATTCTTTTCTGCAACATAAATAACGGCTTTATTTCAGAACATATCCTATAATTCAAGAAAAACAATGCATAAAAAAGGAGCTTCGAGTGTTTCAAAACCAGTAAGTGTTTTGAACCCTGAACACTGGTGTCGTGTATTTCTTGACGTTACCCTCCGAATTTAGATAGTTGTTGATCTTGATGGCAGACCTGTTACACCAGCTGATGATGAAGAATTTATGATGATGTCAGACGCAATAATGGACGACAACGACGGACTCAAATCACCTTCTAACGCTCATTCACAAATAAGGATCACAGACGATCTGCGTGGTCACACGGTTGCGCCGAGACGCGCCAGAAGCACTTTTGCCGACGGTGAATTGCGAAGGCAATCTCGACTTGATGTTGCAAAGACGTCGAAGCCAATGCCCGTTGTGAAACCCGTCGCACCCACGACGCCTGTTGCAGCGCCTGCTCCGAACGTACAGAAGAATGCCGTGACGTCATCTGTGAAAACGGCAAAGCCAAATCCTCCAAAGCTCCCCACAGCTTCTCCGGAGCTAGCCTTAGCACGTGGTCCGAGCCCAACTAATCCCGTGACACCTACATCAGGTGGTACTCCCCAGTCTAATAACACATGTAACACATGTGTTCTCCACGTAATACTGAAGAAAGAAAAAACAACGGCAAAGGTAATAGTAAATATGATTGAGTTGATAGGCTTGTTGAGAAGTGTTCTCGACCTGCAGTTCACGAGTAGTATGGCACACTGCACAGCTGCCGCTCAAGCGACAGTGATTCCGATAGGTATTGATCACCGGTGGCCAGTCGTCCTGCACCAACCGCGGCGATGCGCCGCGCGCAATCGATCGATGGGTGAATGATGCCGCGCAGCGGCAGCAACGCAGGATGCTACACTTCCCGTGGTAGTAGTGGTAGCTTTACAAATATTTCAAAAATCGTTATCATCAATTTTTAAAATATGGTAGTGATAGGTGAGCTACACCGGCAGTGGGACTCATGTATCGTACATAATCTTTGAGGTTCCACGGGGTGCGTCAGTCATCAGTGCACCTCTCCACTCTCCTGCCTCGCACGCGGCGCGGCAGACGAACTCAGTGTTGTGGCTGTCAGGTGTTGCCGCATCCACAGCGCTCAGCAGATTTGCCGCGCCGCGTACGTGGTGCGGCGCGGCAGGTCTGCGGTGGGTGCAATTGCGACTGACTCTCCCTGTACAAAGTGACGAAGTCGGTGTATGCTCCCCAAAATGTAGTAATCCCCAAAATGTGCACAGTGAGTGTCGTGAATGGTGGCCTTTCCGCGGCATCGAAAAACACGCGGCGCGAGCCGCTCGAGCTGCAAACCTCCCCGGGCAACAAGCTATTGGGCTTTCTTGATGGTTAGTTTTTTTTTTTCTTTATTAGCTAACACCAAATGTAATGAACAACTATCAAGAAAATCCAGTTTCGCCACCGCAGCGACATTTCCAGCAGCGCGGTCGCGTCGCGTGGCTTTTTAAGGCCGCGGAAAGACCACTGCTCTCGGCGCTCCGAAAAGCCATTAATTGGCACGAAAACCCGAAAGAAAGGAGAGTTCAGAGATTCAATTTTTTCAGGATCAAACGAAAAAGATGGACAAGACACCTGAAGTGAGTAATTTTGTAAAATATAAAAGTTTAGAAGGTCGCGGCAGAGAAATTGGGCAAATAGACCGCGCCGCACGGGGATGCGACGCGGCTTTTGGCCCAAGTATCGCCCAGCCTGTGATTGCACAGAACAACCGCGTCAATCCACGTGACTTCCTCTATTTCAGTCGGATTCGATAAAAACAGCACTTGACATCGACACAATCAACTTCAAGGTTAAAATTCAATTTGCTTTTGGATGGGAACATTAGTTGATGTGTAGTTCCAGGATGCTAAAAAGTACTCGTTCCTAAATAAGGAAGGCCATTCAGTGTATGAACCGAAAATTGACTTTGCAGAACTGTCCGATTTCGATCTTTACGTGAGTCGATTTCACATCCGTGTTGGAGCACGGTTTCTGAGAATTCAAAATTAATTTCCAAGCAATAAATGATTAATAAAATCCAGGCAAATTCTCAAATGCAAAAGCCAGCTAACAAACCTGATATGAAGAAGTTAGAGGCGTATTTCGCCGTTCCAGCCGGAAAACCAAAAGCCGAAAAGAATGGTTAGCCCTTCGAGAACTCCATTCCGCACAGTGCGCGTCAATGGCGGTGACCCATTCACGGCCCCGTCAAAGACGCCGCGCAACCGCGCCGCACGCGCCGGAATCGTTATGGTCAGCCATCGGAGTGCTATTTCTAGAGTAGAGACTATCCCTACATATTTAATTCGGCTCCCTGGCAAAATGCCAAGGCTGGAGGCGTTCGTCGCGGGACCATCTACATGCGAAAACTGCGGTCCTTTAAAGAATGTGTCGTAGACAGGCCCCAGCACGAGCCTGTCGTAGACAGGCCCCAGCACGAGCCTGTCGTGGGGTCGGAGCGAAAACGAAGCCCCCTTTGAAAACCCAGGATTTTACGAAGCCCCCCTTGAATTCAATCGCAGTGGAAGTTACCACGAAATGTTCACGAATAAGGTTTCAGCTTCAAAAAAACTCCCCGAAATCATGACAACGCCGACTGAAGCTGTAGTTATAGTCGTCAGAGACCGACCGATCGGAGAACGGAAGCACGTGCCGATCCTCGTCGAAATCCAACGCGTCGGATTCCGACGAGCATCGATATGCATACTAATTTATTGTCCGATCGGGCCGGTGTCCGACGCATTATAAATCAAAATATAAGGATACAACAAAAGGAAGAAACTCCGAAAATGTTCAAAAATCACACTAGTTATTTGCGAATTAGTACGAGCAAAGCAAAACTTGAGACGATAACGAGTAATGGCAACGAAAAGCTCACTAAACTACAAGGAAACCCTGAAATAGACGAATACAAGTAGATAACGGCGAATGAAGAACCTGCTGATGTTAAAGGACTGTGTTAGCGATGGAGCGCGGCAGAAAAAACACAGTTCGTAAGTTATGGAAAATCGGAGAAGTTGATAAACACTGATAATACAGGCCCATGAGTGGCACTTTGTGGGGTGTTGGATAGCGGATGGAAAATAGTACAGGTGCATGAAAAATGGATGGAAACTTATGCGTTCTGTAGGAGAAGTATGCTCACGACAGGCTGAGCTAGGACTCAGCCTGTCCTCGACAAGCTGGTCACTTTACC
Organism: Ancylostoma ceylanicum; assembly: GCA_000688135.1. Classification (NCBI taxonomy): domain Eukaryota; kingdom Metazoa; phylum Nematoda; class Chromadorea; order Rhabditida; family Ancylostomatidae; genus Ancylostoma; species Ancylostoma ceylanicum. Next base: position 360,215 of record JARK01001407.1, on the reverse strand, counting down.
GAGCATACAATTTCTTAGTTCGCATAAGTTTAGCCTCATTTTTCAAACACTTATTGCAGGTATGCAAGCGCTTCTTCACCCCAAATTTGGTGTCATTCCGTGAAGTCTTTACTTAGCTAGGGCCTTGCGGCTCTACAATCATGCGCTAAACAGCAAGCGCGCCTCTCCCACTGCTCCTTCATGATCCTGCGCCTGCAGCGTTTCCGCCTCGCACCCCATACGAAGCCCCCTTTGCTTTTTGCCCCTCTTACGAAGCCCAGCTTGTCCGACGACAAGCCGCGCTGGGGCCTGGTCGTAGAATGGGTTGCTGGTGCCCTCCAACCTGTCTGAACATGTTTGCGCCCCTTTCAGTGTTCTGTTACTGCCTTTCACGTATTGCGGGCACCCCGACTAGCTACAAGGCTGGATTTGAACAGTTATCAATACGTGCTTGCAATCTATACTGGATGTTTTCACCGCAAACACAATAAATGTAATGAATGAAACGACTGCTTCTTCTCTGAACTTCTTTCTGAACCGCTAATAGGAATTACTGAAAAGCCTAATACACTGTGCTTTATTTCAAGCTGCGTCCGCTGTCCTGTCCCCAAAGTGACGTCTTTCTTGTTTGCTGTTCACTTGTAAATCCGACTAGTTTTGAGAACATACGAGCAAAGTAGTATGCGTTTTTGCTTTTCAGTGCTATTTCCGAGTAGTACTCAAATTCGTCCCTTTGATTTCTAAATCAATGTGGAGTCTCGGTTTCACATATCTCGAGGTGTCACATCATTGTCCAACAACGCCAATCTTGTTAGGAGTAAAACGAATCCGTGTGAAAACCGGGAAATTACTGAGTAGTGAGATTTTCACCCAACTTGGTCTCTCTACGGACACTTACCACCCGCGCTCGTATATAGCGCCAGCCCGTTTTGCTTTTTTGAACTTGAGGAAAAAGAGCTAAATGTGCTTTAAAAGATGCCGTAACTCATTTTACCACCTTGTTGATCGTCTTAAATCAAAAAGGAAATGTTGTTTCTGAGGAAAGTCCAGGAATGGCGGTTCTCTGTACCCTGTCCTACCGCAGCTTGATGCGCGCGGGTGGTAAGTGTCCGATAATCAACTTGGTCGCATAAATCCCATTCAGAGTTGGAATTATGACTCGTTTGTTCATTGATCATAAGGACTTCATTGTCTCCAGACTTTGAAGTGCAAGGTAAATATGGACTGATGTACTGCAGTGTCAGCAATGTCAGCAATGTAAAAGTAAATCTGGACTCTATGTTGATAGCGGTGGACAATAATGCTATGAACATATGACAATATGGAGTGAGGGCAAGCATTGTGGAGATCGAAGCGGCTTACTCTACAGAGACATACAATTTTCATGTGTGGAGAATTCGTGTGATCGTTTTCTTCACTTGTTTACACATCAAAATAGTCAGGCATACAGATTTCATTCAGAAGCGACGTCTTTCATTCATCACATTTATTGTGTTTACGGTGAAAACATACAGTATAGATTGTAAGTAGATTGTAAGCATCTATTGCTAATCACCTATTGCTAGTCATGATGCCCACAATACGAAAAAGGCGGTAGCATAACACCGCAAGGGGCGGAAACATGTTCAGACAGGTCGGAGGGCACCAGCACCCATTCCACAACACATTCTTTAAAGGACCGCAGTGTTCGCGTGTAGATGGCCCCGCGACGAACGCCGCCAACCTTGGCATTTTGCCAGGGAGCCGAATTAAATATGTAGGGATAGTCTCTACTTATTTCTAGGCGCTTTCCTTCCCAGTTTGGTGATTTGCTCACTTCTTTCATGTTTCATAACGCGAAGTAGCATAATGACAACAACAACATCGATTCCGGCGCGCGCGGCGCGGATGCGCGGCGTGATTGTCAAGGCCGTGAATAAGGCACCAGAATCGACGCTCACTCTAGCCATTTTAAAATACTATGACATTTTTTTCCAATTTTAAGCACCACAACCCGAAGTACGAAAATCAGCATCAACCAAAACAGCAAAACCAGTCGTGGAACGGCAAAGAAAATCCAACATGAAACTCCTCGGGAAATTTAGAGATCGTAATAACCGAAAACCAAATAAGACATCGACGGAGGAAGTTGATGGAGACAAGAGTTCGAAGAGTATTCGGAAAAAGGGTAAACGCAAAAACGAAGGCAAAGGGAGCGACGAGAAGAAGTCCAGCGGTGCCGGAGCGTTCCTACAAAGGCTACTTCGCAGGAAAGAGGTCACTATAGCGTCGAAAAAGGAGGAAAAAACAGCTAAAACACCACCTCCAGTCCAGAAGACATGACGTTGATTTGTTCCTGAGGCTAATTAATGTACACAATTTGATAAACATACAGCTTTGAATCACACTGCGAAACTGTCATTGTTCTTTGCAGGGAACGTCAATCACGATTGCGACCCCCGCGGACTGGCGCGCCGCACCGCCTACGCGGCGTGTCGCCCGCGCCGCGTAGGGGATGCGGCGCGCCAGTCCGCGGGAGTCGCAGTCATGATTGACATCCCCTGCGTATTGGACTGACGTGTGCAACAATTATTAGAAAGCACGGGGAAATCATAGGGTACAGACATTGTAGAAACAAAAAAAAACACGTTTTCACCTGTTTAGTTGTGAGATTTGGACAAAACGAGAATAATCAAGTCTTTACCTGAGTGGTATAGGGCTGTCAAAATATATGTGACTGTGTTTGAGCAGGTTCTATGTACGCTTGAAAAAATAATGCAAAGAATATACATGGTTAGGGGAAAATGGAGTTGGTGGGGAGAGGGAGAGGCGGGGGGGGGGGGGGG
>JARK01001407.1:344331-357271 GCA_000688135.1 Ancylostoma ceylanicum | reverse complement strand
GGGGGGGGGCTAACTTCGATCGATATATATAGTACACGTTCTGACCTGTGACTGATTTGTGTAACTACTGCATTGACTTGTAGGCTAACAAGTCAAAGTATACGCGACCTGTCAACTAACAACTACGGTGCCCCACGTCCTCACTTCCTTTTTGCCTCAGGTAGCTGATGGAGTGTGTTTGCGATTTCGTTTCGGTTCCGCTGCGCTTCTTGGTCCGCGTGAGAGACGGTCAGCACGTACGCCGCGACGCGACCGCGCTGCATGCACATGCTATTCTGCGGCGTCGTGTAGGATGTAGAACGTAGAAATAAAAGTCTTCTAGCCGTGGAAAGGACAGATGAATGCTATCGGAGCAAACAAACTATTATAAGGAGGTGGCCACCGATGTGATCTAGTACGTAGACTCCGAAGGACCAACCTGGACCTACATAAGTATCGTACGCGTGCGGAGCGGTCGCGTCAAGGCTTTCGTCTCCACCGCCTTCCCACCCCTTGTTCACCTACTTCTTCACCATTAATTTGATACATCAGCTGTATACACCACGCATGAGGGCCGAAATAATCCTCGGAGTCGACCCCGTTGCCTCTTATGGTAGATCTGTAGCGGGAATATTTTTGTTGGTTATAATTTTTTCCGAAAAAAAATTATAGGCGGGTTGATGCTAGTTGTGTTCCATTCGCATGATCAAAACATAGTTTTATTTCTACCGCAAAGCTGACGACTTGCAGCTGATCTCAATTGATCATAGAAAATCTCTGCCTAAATTGAAGAGGTTATCTGATTTCCTGATCACGGACATTACGCTCTCTTTGTACCGTATCCGCATTCCTATAGGGATACGATACGGTAAGATTACAGTAAGAAACAAAGAGAAAAGGTTAATTTTGGCAAGGAAGTGGCAGTTGGAAGCGAAACGCTCGCAATCGCACACCTCATGATAAGAGAACTCGCGGAGCATCATCACGTTTTGTTTCCTTGACCATAAAATGGTACAAATAAGGACGAGAAGAAAAAGAATATTGTTTATCGCTAATAAATAAGGCTGGTACTATCAAAATATGTACAAAAGTAAATGAAAGAGGTATCATCACTGAGAAATCGAAGGCAACCAAGAAAAAAATGCACATGAGAACAAATTCTGTACAATAAAGTGCTACGGAATGACTAGAGACGAAAATCTGTGACCTATTAATCAATGCCAAATACTGCAATGAACAATCAGTTCACAGTATGGCCGGGAAACCTAGCTTGGATCACATAATTGCGAACATTTCCAGAAGATCAAATGATTAATGGCGTCATTAGCCGGATCCTGTCCACCGGTGCGATCGTCAAGACCTTCTCCGCAACTGGCAACCAACACCTAAAACTAAGAGGGCTAACTGACATAACGGCGGTTTACCAGTGCAAAAGAGATTCTCGGTTTGTAGGAAATGATAAAACCTATAGGGCAATTTATACTAGCCAGACGCCTGCATTTATTTGCTGAAGATTTTCCATAAAGACCACTCAACGCGACAGTGCATCGATGAAAAGAACGCGCGGCCGTAGCGAGGCCGCAAACGCGTGTGTTTGAGCTGCGTCAGTGACGCGATTGGCCCTATCCTTCATCATATAGATGCATGGGCGTCAAACGCACGTATCTGATATAAATGGCCTTTGAGCTGTCAGAACAGCTTCAATGAATCACTCCAACCTGTGAAGCCTGCTGAGAGGGAATGTTGAGGGACATTCGTCTAGCTTTTCTTGTCAGGGCGACGTTTATCGGAATCAACACTCGGCACGGTCCAGCGTGTCCCATTTCATGGACTAAAAACAAATTTCTGGAATTTTTCAAGATCTAGGTGAAACATTAGGAAAGGGTAACAAGAAAGAGGTAAGATCACTTTTCAACTCATGGCTATGGACATAAGCAAAAAACGGAATGAGAAACGCTAGTTGGACTTAAATTGTTAAAATAATAAAGATCTTGGTAGATCAAATGTTTGTGGATGAATGAATGAATGAATGAATGAATGAATGAATGAATGAATGAATTAGTGAACGACTGGGTCGAATGGGCCGAACGAATGATCAAATGAGTAACAGTGACGAATGGGATGTATGAAAAATTAGTGGATGCTTGAATTTCAAAATATTTCATGGATTCAAACATCATGAATCATTTTATAACCTCCAGTACACGCTGCAGGCCACAAAAGAACTAAGCACTACCTGACAGAGGAGGGTTCGGCTGAGTTTTGGCGCAGTGCAAGGGAGTTGTTATAACGAATCCAGCCGATGTGCCAATCCATAACTGTGAAGTTGCAACTGTGATGCAGGATATTCGAAGGCAGCCCATTTTGTGTTCACGAATGATATCTTCGCGACCTGGAGAAAGGTAAGACAAGGTCACAAAAAATTTAATCCTTGCAGTAATACATTAACGTTCTCTCCAGTGCAAGGCTAAACTTTTGCAATGGGAAGAAATAGAAGAAAAATAGCATAAAATTTAAATAGAAATGTTACCAAATACAGAAATAACTCTCTTAAAGCTTTTTCGCTCTACTCACCCGCTAACTGGTTCCTTACACATGCAGCAATCCCAAAATGATTAAACACTTTCAAAGAGAATACATCTACCACATGAACATTAGTAGATTTCTTCCCGCAGCAAAAGAGAACGGATCCAGATGATGTTATCAAAGAGAGAGAATCTGTAGAGGTGAGCACATCGACTGGTGTCTGGAATAGTCTCCAGATTAAAATTTCTTGCAAAAAGTCAAAAAAGGTCTCAAACAGTGAAAAAACATGATTTGAAAGCACTCACCTCCCAACTAGATCCCTCCGTATCCAGAGCGTGTATTTGAGGTCCACTAGCCAGTACCAGACGTCTACCCACTTGGCACATGGCGAGGATTGGCTTAGTCAGGGAGTGGTTAATAGTCGTAGGGGAATCAAGCTCCCACGAACGTTCTGAAATTAGTGATCATGAAAAAACTAATCAGCATAGCTGAAAATAAAGATGGATAGTCATCATATTCATCAAAATTGTCAGTAAGGTCGAGAGTGGAGAACTCAACAGCACCTGCAGAAGTATGAAATCGAAGCAGCTGGACACTCGTAGTACTGGCTGTGGCGACGAAAACATAGCCGGCAACCGCGGTGATCGCTGTGACCGGATATGTCAGTCTGGCAACACGTTCGCGAGCCCGAGTCCTTACTCTTTCAGTGGAATTCACGACGAAGACTCTAGATATTTATTTACCTCATTCATGATTGGACAGTTTTTTTCGCACGAAAATGTACATGAAAATGTTCTTCAAATCTAAAAAGAAGAGTCCAACATAAAAATTGAGAATCTTGGTTGTCCTGAAACTTACTCCCCGTCATCGTTCCCAATCCATACACTTATTTGCCCAGAATTGCTGTCGTCATCCGAGTCAGAAGACTCACCGCTACTGAAAATGAGACCGTTGTGAAAATAGAAAACCAGCCTTAGCATAAAAGTCACCGGAGAAACTCCACACCTGTTCCTATCAAAAATTGTCTCATTCCTAGCGAGATGATCAGATGATTTCTGGGATCTTATTTTGCGTTTCCGTTTTCTGGAAAAAAGCACATCTAAGAATTGCCACAGTTTGGGAGCAACACTGCTAAATCGAGCGAAATCCAATAATTGCTAGTACCTGGTCGGTGGTGGCACTGTACACACAGCTGTCACTGCGGCATTTCCTATACCAGCACAGCTTTCGATACAAGGATCACCGTTTTCGATAGAAACAACGGCCACCTTAAAGACTTAGTGATGGCGAAGAAAGGAGAGGAGACCCTTGGATCATGAAGTTTTCAATCCGTAATACAAAAATAATTAGAAAATTGATGTGAGAAGAATTATATATGTATGTAGGAATGTTTAGTGTCGCATAACTAAATACAGTGCCGGATGATCATTTTTGCATCACAGAAAGCCACTCATCTGATCTGCCGCCCCGCATGACATACGCTACGCGGCTGATCAGCTGTGCGCTGTGGTTGCCGGAGTCGTCGGTACTGACGATTTGCCCATATTTTCATCCGCTTTTCTTTGTATCGCTGTTTTTATCCAAAAAAAAAATCTATGGAAAACACAAGCAGAACATTAACAACGGTAACGCATGACAACCACAGCATGCAGCTGGTCCACCGCGCTGCGTAAGCGGTACGGCGCAGCGGACCAGATGGGTGGTATTTTGTGGTGCAAAAGCAGTTTAGAGGCACTTGAGGTAAAACTCACTTGTCCGCTGAATTTATCGCTTGCACAGAGCCAAATGTATGGAGCAGAGTCAGGCCTCTTGCCGGGAACTACAGTAGCAGCGCAAAGCTGCAACAGAAAGGGACCATTAAAAAACAGAAAGTGACATTTCCTTCGATTCAAATATAGTATAAATTTTGAAATGTGACAACTATATAGTACAAGAAAAAATATTTAAAGATAAGTATGTACCTGTAGTCCAGGTCGAGTCTGATGAGCGATCACAGATTTCAGCTGAGCAGGTGGGGCCGATATTTGTTGATTGACTGGAACAAACAATTATAACTTTACAGGAAGTGGAAAACGACCTTTCCATTATGGACTTTTGTCATGGTCGAACTCACCAAGCGCTGTTTTAGCTTCACGGAATGCCGTTTCCCATACAGCTCGTTTTTCGGCGTTTCCAAATTCTAACGGTACAGTTTCAACGCCGTTTCTGAAAAAAAAATGCGATTTTGATCTATACTGTCTAGTTTGAGAGAGTATCTACATAAAGCAAGGATAGTAGGCTTTGTCACATTGCTATCGTTCTCGGCGGTCGTGCGGTACTTTCATTCAGGATGTGCATGCCGCGTTGACCGGTCATGAACATGGAAAATCCACAGCAAATAGATGCGTGCGTCTAGTGAGCGACTTACGCACGTATGAAGTATAAATTGCCCACGACATGACACGCGCTACTGCTGCCGGACTAATGTTTTCGGATTACGGTCACTTCTTCGGGTCGCAGTTACACAACCTCTTCTTTTCTCTATTTTCTCTCGGGCTGGGGTGTCTGGTGGGACGCACTATAGCTTGGCTTCGCCTAGTTATGCATTTATAAATCCCCAGCCCTGAATGTCTCCGCATCCACACATTTCATTGATATCACTGCTCTCGCCTTTTTCAATACTGCTGTTTTCTGTTCTAACCTGTCCAAAAGGATGGTGAGGCGTGTGCGTTCTTGTACTGTTGCTTCCCAAACAAGTTGAAAATACTGTGGCGGTCATTCATCCTTGCATCACAGAAGACCGCCCATCTGGTCTGCCGCGCCGCATCGCCTATACGTACGCAAAGGTGCTGCGACGCGGCAGAGCACACGGGCGGTGTCCTGAGATGCAAGAATCATTGACCGCCACTGTAGTATTTCCGCATCGATTTGTGGAGTTTCGATGTATTTCGTTGCATAGGTGAGGATTGCATATTCTACATATGTACCATTCTCAAGGTAGAAAGGATATGGGAATAAAGTAGATCAAACGAATGAAATGACTGACACAGTAGCCACAGACAGATACACAGTGGTGAGGTCTGGATTAGAGGTCATCTGCTCGTTCAGTGATCGCAGACGAAGCGTGTTTTCGCTGTCCATCTCCTCCAGTACGTTCATTAACTTCTGAAAACATGCTCACGTTTTTTTTCCCAGTTGCTTTCGTTCCAAATGTCCCACTATTGATCTTTTTGTGAACAGACACACCTCCTTGTTTCCCTTGATGAGGTTGGCTAGTTCGATGACTTTCCGTATCACCTTTTCGTCCTCCCTCGCCACGTCAATGGTCTGCTCCGTCTCTTGCAGCACTTTCAGCGTATCTGCATTATCGATTTATTGATCGATACCCTCACTCCTTGTCAAAAGCCCACAAACCTTTAGCGATCTCCACGTCATCTAACGATATTTTGATGATCAATTTAAATCGATTACTGTCCAAGAAATCGGCTGATTGCGTGCTGAAAAGTTGTAAGTCCTCCAAATTTACTCAGAACTGCAACGGCTGTAGGAAAAATACATTAATTTCGAATTTTTCATCGGATTCTTCCGCCGAACACTGGTGAGGACGAGCTGATCGCTGAGTGTAAACACACAGCGTTGTCGCTTCTCGTCGCCGCGACATCGCATTTGTACCATGTCATAGCGGACAAGGTTTCGTCCAGTAGAGACGAGCTGAAATATTGATTGATTCAATTCGCAAGATCTAAAAAAATTGTGGTGTCGAAAGGAGGTTTGCTCAGAAAATGCATTGTGTCGATACTGTTTCACCGCAGGATGTCATGTTTAGAACGTTAAACCCAACGAAGCGTCAGCTTACACATTAAGGATTGCTATTTTGTTACACTTTTGTGAATCAAAGCAAGATTCAAGGAGATTTCAGGTGTCGAAAAGTTTGCTTAAAAATTGCGTTGCTGATACTGTTCCACCACAGGGTGTCGTGTTTGCAACCATCAACCCAACGATGCGCCAGCTTACACCCTAACGATCGCTGCTTTGTAAGACTTTTGTAAATTGAAGAATTCGGATTGCATGTGCACCTAACTTTGAAAGTACCTTTGAACTATGCTCGACTCAATTTTCAACTGATTTTTATAGTGTGTCAGCTGGCGCTTTGTTGTATTTTACTTGACAATGGGATGAATTGTTCCTAACACCGCTCCCTACGTAGCAAGCTCTAGTTTAGAAGGAAAAATCTCAACATGCTGCCTTTTGTGGTGTGTGCAGGTGCTGTCAGCCAATAACACGCCACCTTGGCCCCGCCCATCTCGCCAACCTACAAGGCATTTCTTATTGGGCAGTTTCCTCCACATGCAATTCGAATTTCTTCGATTTACGAAAGTATAATAAAACGACAATCCTCGGGGTGTAAGCTGGCGCATCGCTGGGTTGATGGTTGCAAACAAGTTACCTTGTGGTGGGACGGTACTATTATTATTATTTCTTATTTTCTTGCCGAAATGCTGCGCCATTCACAACCAGGGACTGGATGCATCATTGAGATTACCCAGGGTAAACTTGTGGACAACTGTATTACCCTGGGTAATTGCGGAGTTTACCCTTGGTAATTTCAATCACCCATACAACCCCAGTTTCTCACTCACATCATCAAGTCCATCCACAATCGCTTCGATCTCCCGCAGTCGCTGTTCCATCTGTTCATGCGCTTCCTTGTGCTGGTTGATGGCGACCTGTAACTTTCTGGTACTTGATACCCTTATTCACTGCAGCCACGTAAAAGAAATACATACCGCTAAGTTATGGATGTGTCGCTGAGCCCTCAACAGAACCTCATGGTCCGGGTGTTCCGTAGGTGTGTGCTTTATTAGCTGTTTTACCAGTAATTCATACCTGAAAAAAAGATTTCTTTGTCGCTGTTTTACTCCTGCCAACCATAGGCCGTATGCATCACTGAGATTACCCAGGGTAAATGTGTTAACACCGCGCTCGTTACCCATCGTCCACACAGGGCTTTCCCTGGGTAATCTCAATGAGGCATGCAGGCCCACGACTCACCTGGGTACCCTCTGAATAGGTGAGATCAGCAAAGAGTCGAGATCCAACTTGTTCCGGTGGTCTCGACAACACCTCTGTAATGGACATAGGGATTGATTGATTGCTAGTTCTTCGATTTTGTTCAAGTTTTTTTTTGGAAAAAGCAACCGGAAACTTTAGTTAGTGGCAAATGATAGACTCACATTATAATATTTCTCAAATGACGGCTTTCCGCGAGCTTGTGTAATGGCTGCTTTGGCGTATTTAAAGTTGTCCACGAATGATATGTAGGTCTCGATCATCGATTGTTTAGCGAACTGGAACGATCAATAATAGATCGATAATACTGTCGGTGGTCTGCATTAATTTATAGCATTGTAATAAAGACATTTACAGGGCCGGTCAGCTATTCTTGCACCGCAGAATGCCGTCCATCTGCTCTGCCGCACCGCACCACCTATGCGGCGCGGCAGAGCAGATGGGCGCTGTGGTTACCGGTATTAATGTTTTCATTGATCGATACCCACATAGTCTAAAATTCATTCTTACATGAGCCAGCAGTACATCACCGATAACACTATCCTTATCCCACTCCTCAATCCTTGAGCTCAACGCTGCTAGAAGAACCTAAACAAAAAATTATATACGTTTGCATGCTATCGATGCTTATCGATTGAAATCACGGCACCTGATGATGCGCCAGTACTTCTGGGACTTTGTAGAAGATCTTGTCCGCCAGTCCCGGCTCGATCAGGGTACATTCGAGTGGCTGCCGTAGAGGACGCATGTATTTCTGGGAGGGGTCGACGCTCATCGTATTGATTGATTATTTGACCTACCTGACGAACAAGATGCCTTACCGTAACCAGAAACTCAAGTCCCTCAACGAATGACTTCTCGGTGTCGTAGAGTTCACGAGCAGCTAAGTTTCGTACACTAGAAATGGATACTTCTGCGGACTGGATTTTTATTGATTTTATTGATTCATTCACTGCGTTTAGAGCCATCGTCCCACTTCAAGTTCGCTTCCGAGATTTTGGTTTTGAAGAGAGTTACTGATCACAATGGTACAATTGGTCTCCTGCGAAACTACCAAGAAAAAAAAAAAACAATTTCTGGCCCCAATTTTTGGGGAGCTTGTGGGCGGAGCCAGCGGCAGCTGCCTGACAGGAGGACGGGATTCCTAAATGAAGCACTTCCGGAAGCGCATCTTTGCAGGAAATCGTGAGAGTTCCCCATCAGATACTCCCTAACGAGATGGAAGATGCGCTCCTTTTGTGATTAGCAGGGAGCGCATAGCGCGGAATCCCAGTAGTCTTGCTGTGGCTCCGCCCACAAGCTCCACAAATTTGGTGCTCGCAAACAGATTTTTTGGCAGTTTCGCACGGAGTCGCTTATACCATTGTAATCAGCGGCTCTTGGAGATTCCTTGCGCTTTAAAATATTAGAAAAAAAAGATGCTCAGGTGGGACGGTACCTTTAATTTCAGGATACCGTGATTTTGTTGAAGTATAAGGGTATATTATAGTATTGTTCAGAAATTCGACAGACATATTTTCCGAGGTTCAACTGACTTTTGATACAAGAATTTGCTTGTAGTGGAAGTGTGAAGCTATTACAATGAAGTTTTCGATTTTTTCCCACCTATAATGTTTCCTAAGACTAGCACGTGACCGCTTCTTCCATAGCAATATGTCAGCTTGCAGTAAGGAATCCTCCATACGACATTCTTCTCCTGCCGATTCTGAGTAGCCATAAGGTCGCCTGAAGGTAAGAGGAGTATAAAACGTAACTATAGCTTTTCTAGGACCGTAAGCTTTGTCCTTTTTGGAATTCGATGTAGAGTATTCGTTAATCGTGAATTGTGCGGTTGTTACTTTCGAAGTTTGTCCAAATCCTCTTCTCTACCGATTTTCACCGTAACCAGGCTTTCATCCTAATTGTGATTAATTTTCTGGACTGACCATGAAATCGTAGGATGCGGTTCAGGTGAACTCTGTCCAGATCGGAAACTTCGCAGAAGTTTTGAGAAGCGGCTAACTCCAGCTAGACTCTCCGAGCTTTTGCGGTCCAATGGCGATCCGAACAAGTCGTCTACGATGCCTCTTCGTCTAGAAATGCAGCGTATGATCTCAGAACATGACTATACGTAGCCAGCGTGGAGAAAATGACTGATAGAAAAAGGAGCCCAGCGGTAGTGAAACTAAAATTGTGAGGATGTTGAATCCAGTAATTTCTTTTGTAAACTGCTCCTCCCTGTGTGAATTCATTGCCATTAACGTTGTGAAGTTTGCCTTGATCTTTTGGATCTATGCATGTAGTTGAGCGTGGAAGCTATCGGAAATCTACAAATGTGGGCGGGGTTTGGGTCTCACATTTTCGAAAATGGTCGAATCCGTGGCGTGGAAAAGGGGTGTGGATGGAGGGTATTTAGTGGATGGTAAGGAGTAGAACAACCACATTAATATCAGGTTGGCCAAATGTGGATAAATTTTGGATTTTCCTGGAATTTCTCGAATCCCTTGAATTGCTGATGTAAATAGTTGTAAGCATCAGTGGTAGTTGCGGAAATGGGCGGTAACTCAAATGGACAAAATTTTGGAAATAAAATTAATAATAATATTAGTCTCAATTACGAAAATTCCGAGGTGCGGAGCATTATACCTGGAAAAGGGGGCGGTGCGGGCTCTGCGACTGGCCGTTTGCGTCAGTTGACCTATCACGGAGTTCGACAGCGCCACCATTCCCGGCTATAACGCTCCATATCAAACATTCCGGAAACACTCCCCTTTTGCCCGTCGACCCTCGCCCCTTCTTTTCAGGTAGAACTCCAGTACTGCATCCCCACTGATATACATATGTGTGCTTGTGTGTTATATATAGTGAACTCCAATCGGTCGGAGACAAGGAACGGGACTGCGGCGCGGGCACTCTAGTTGTCTGCTGCACCTCCCGATCGGTTTTCCTCCGTATCTCTGCCCAGCAGGCCCGCTGTCTCGGTGCAGCAGACAACCAGAGTGCCCGCGCCGCGTCCCGCCCTTTGTCTACGACTGTTTCGAGTTCACTGTATGTGAGTCGCATCTATAGTGCAACCGCGGGCACAATCTGCTTAGGTGGCCAAGAAAAAAGGCTGAAATTGAAAAAAAAAAACTATTCTGACAGTCAAGCAAAGAAGAAAATCGTAATACATTAGTGTCTTGTGACCTAAAAGCAGTTAGTCGCCTAAGAATTAGGAAGCATAGGTGAGAGGCGAAAGCTAAGTAACTCAAACTATGAGCTCAAGCTCCATCGCAAGCTTTTCAGTTCACCTGGTGGCGGCCGCCTCACCGGACACATACTCGCTGGTCTTTCGTTTTGGTAGAGCTGTTACTGGTCTAGAAAACATATTTCAAGGATTCTGAGACATGAAATTTAAACACTAATGAGGAGGTCGTTGAGGAAAATTCAAGAGAGTCACATCCAGAATACACAGCAACTAATCTGGCTCACCTTGTTCGTGGACTCATCGCTTGTTCGGGTCCCGACAATACTTCGGTCAGTGAAATGAAAGCATCCGGGGCTGATGTCTTTCTGGACAGTGACGCCTTTCTGTAGGTGTCCGCAGGTGCGATGAAGATTTCGTTTCTAAAATTGTGAATTATTCAAATTTAGAGTTGTAGTGTTGTTATTCTAGCTGGGTTAGCTATGGATGACCGTTTCAATGATTTGGCTGTGGGCGGAGCTTAGTATGTGTGCGTGTCGGCGCAGCGGTTTTACCGTTCTTTCACGGATTTTCAACGCAGATTTAACGTATAATTTAAGAGATATTTTGCTGCAGTCGAACGAAGTGATATCGAGAGTTGTCACTACAATGGTTGTCGACGGCACTGGCCTTTCCGCGGCCTCGAAAAGCACGCGGCGCGACCGCGCCGCTCGAGCAGGAATCCTCTCTGGGGCACCAGATTATGGGGTTTGCTTAATAGTCAGTTAGATTTCGTATCAGTTACCAGCAAATGTAATGAACAACTAATGAACACAAATCATATATTTCCTGGATAAAAAGCCATTTTCTTGTATCTTCCTTTTTTTCTTTCGTCTCGAATTTTTGAAAATTACTGCTCCCTACCCCATCGATGGAAGGAACTGCATCACTCCTCTTGGATGACCGAGACGAGTAGAAATTCCGGAAACTCGTCCGTCGACGCTTGAATCGGCAGCGATGGATGACTCGTCCGCATCGGAGAACACTGGAAAAGGTCAGAACGAAGAACTAAGCGGGGACTTTTTTGACCCAAAATTTTCCCGAAAAAATCCCCGAAAATAGCCACGGTTTTTTACAGAGTATTAAGCTGTAAACCTTATTTTGCCTTGGCATTTTTTTTCTGAAAATTATTATCTACCTCCTCGATCAGAAGAATGCTGTGGCATCTTAAGTACTCTCTGGAGCGACTGTATAGACTTGGCAGCATCTCTGAGCTCCTCGATTTCAGTGGTCATGTCCTCGCCTCCGGAATCGGAGTCTTCCTGAATTTTACAAAATTTCCAGAAAAAAAATGTAATTCCGTAAGAAGTTACTACCCTGAGCTTTTAGATATATGTACAGCAACTTACTAAATAGTAGGAGTGGTAAGTTAACTAACCTGCTGTGGAGTGGTGAATTTCGGGATGGAGTTGAGCAGTTTACTGAGTGCAATGATGTCGATCTGCAAGTGAACAACACGTTCGGGTGCGCTCAAAAACGAGGTTGCGCTTCAAAGATCATCCAGGATTCCTTCACTCCGGGATTTCATACCTGGCCAGCATTACCCGAACCCTTATGGCTATATTTATGGATCTTGTGGTGGTCTGCGGAACAATATAATTACCTCTATCGCTTCTAATATGGAAGAATTCACAACGTAACATAACATTAATAAAAAAATAAGAAGAAAAACTCAAGGGACGTTTCAGGCTGCGTCTATACTTTTGGCGCAGTATAGAACAGTGAGCGGCTGGCGTCCGAGCGACATGGATTTTGATACATATCGAGTGTCGGCGGGACGTGCAAAAGTGAAGCTAGCGGTGCGAAGCCCAAAATCGATAAGTATAGGGATCGATATCGCCGCCGACGAGGATTGTGGAAGGCTATACTTTACGGGGAGCGTAGGAGCAGCCTTATTCATGTCGCTATAGACTTCTTCTAGACTTTACCTATCACCTAGAAAACCTAAGTAGAATAATTACAGTGAACTCCAAACGGACGTAGACAAGGGCGGGACCACGGCGCGGGCACTCTGTTTGTCTGCTGCACCGAGGCAGCAGGCGTGCTGGGCAGAGACGCAGAGGAAAACCGCGTCGCTGCCCCAACTCTTGCCTGCGTACCTTACAGAATCTTATCCTAGTTCTTAATTTTTCTGATCTGCTATCCTAAATTTACGAGGTCTATGATGAAATTCCACCCCCCCCC
>JARK01001407.1:321350-343730 GCA_000688135.1 Ancylostoma ceylanicum | reverse complement strand
CCACCCTCCTCAAATCCTGACTCGAGAGCAATATCTCCTCCGTTGTGAGGGTGTTAAACCCTCTTGCAGCACTCGTTTGCAGCATGTGAAAAATGATGTGTTAAAATAGTGCGCGAATCGAAGAGGTTGCAGACAATACAACTTTGACGACACGTTTCTTTGGCGCGGAACATATGTGCGAGAGCGGTTTTTCAGCAGCGCCATTGGAACGCTAGTATCCAAGGACTTCCACCAGGCGTTTCGTAAACCTACCACTCCGACTCCTTCAACGTTTGGCTCGCTGTTCGTCTTGCGTAGGCGCCGTCTGGCGACACTATGTTCTCGGCTGTTTCGTGCCATGCTACGCCGGCGTTTCTCTCGTTCACCGTCCAGATTGAAGTCGGAACGTCTTCTGAAACTCTTCTGATTCAGAAATGTTGCATGCGCAGACAGGCAGAGTGATGAAAACAGAAAGAAAGAAGACACACAAACAGACAAGCGGACAGACGGCGAATCCGACAAAGCAACATGAGAGAAACAGGGGGTGTATCACCGTTAGGGAAGAGGGGGCGTGACCAGACGACTTTGATTGGCGCACTCAGGTCGCCCGTCACGCCCACCTGGTTGATCCGTACGGCGCTAATCACAAATAGACCATGTATTATGGGATTGACGCCGTTTGAGCTCGAACGGATGGGCGTGACGGGCGGCCTGAATGCGCCAATCAAAGTCGCCTGGCTACGCCCCTTTTCCCTCACGATGGTACACACGCGAGAAAGCGTGATGCACAGCAAGAGTTTGCTTAACAAAAAGTTGGATTTTCGTAAATCGTAAATTTCCGAAAGCCTCAAATCGTAAATAAGCACACCCTGATGCACTGTAGCATATCCGTAGATTGCACCAGTATAATTAAATTTGCATCACAGATCCAAAGCGTGCGGTCGCGGCGCGGTTGCGGCAGCGTTGGAAATTTCCTAGGTTCGAAAATCAATAACGAGCAGCCGCTCAGTGATATTCAATTGGCGAAATTTCATATTCATATCCATGACATGCGTCATTACAATGCGGTCCGCATAGCAGCTTCACAGCGTGCGGTCGCGGTGCGGTTGCGGCAGCGCTGGACATTTGCCAGATCCGAAAAATCAATAGCAAACGACTGCTTAATGATATTTAGTTGGCGAAATTTTCTTTTGCATCATCGTAGCCTAAAAAGATGAAAATAGTACACGGAAGAAAGGTGAAAAAGAAACACCAGTTTTTTAGGGAGCAACTATGCGAGAACTGGTCCCCAGTGCTTGCCACATTTTTCTAAACATTGAAATCGAGGATAACTCTGTACCAATATCCGTTTTCGTTGTTCCTTGTAGCTCGTTTGAGATTCTGAGTTTTTTTTTCGTTTCTCCACAGCATTTTTCAACAGACGGGGAACAGTTCTCGTCTATTAGTGTCCTGTAGCAAAGTTCCTCGGAAATAGCGCTACATATGTGAATTTTTTGTTGTTGTATCCTGAACGTGCCTTCTCATAGTTGTCACTCAAGGTTTGGTGAAAAATAGTGAACTGGCAAATATAATTTGTTTGGGGACCAGTTCTCGCATGTCAAAAATGCTCAATTATGTTATGTTAGCTTACAAGTACAGGGAACTCCAAAAGGTCAAATGGATACGGACTAGTACCGCGGCGCACCAGCGTTGGATAGAGAGTATCAGAGAGCAGGATCAAGGCATAATTGGTGGAGGAGGCAGCAGACAGTCAGAGTACTATGCCGCGCCGCGGCATTGGTCTGTATCCAGCTGGTCGTTTAGAGTTTCCTGTGCTATTTTGGGTCATAAAAGGTGGCAAAAGATGAAAACCACAATGACGATGATAATTCTGAGAGGAAATATGAGAAGGCAAATAATTTGTGGAGGATATGAGAAAGAAACGAAAACAGTTATGAATTCCATACCTCGGATGCTCCCTCAACAAACTCCTTGTACTGGGCGAGACTGTAGCTGATCTCCTTGGCACTTTCACTGGCGACTCAGTGGTGGTATCAGACGAGTCCGAGTCGTCCGCATCGTCAGGATTGAGGAGTCTCGTGGACATCTGCAGAAACACAAAGAAGTTCCAGCGCAGGACAGCTGACAGCCAAGGAATACGTGAATATGGTGAGTTAACTATCGAGAACATGCATTTGAGTGCACAAAGTACCACACGACGACAGCCTTGAAACAACTGCAAAGCCATGTCGGCTGCGGCTTTACTCGAGTTTTATGGAATCAGCTGACGCGTGCGGTTTGAACGAATGAGCTTTGATACATCGCATGAAATCACTGAGCGTTGAGGGAAAAAACTTGGATTACTTTGATTTTTAACTTTTAAGTGTTGAGGATAGACAGGTAAACGAAAAGGTTTCCCTGAATTTTTCCTGGAAAAGTCAATACTTTTAGCGCTTTCTGCCGAATTTCATCGCTTTTTTCTTCCTGAAACCCATGGCTGGGAATCTTCCAGGAAGTCTGAGTCACCAGGTGCCAAAATTATCGGCTGATCAATCTCGGAAGAAGACATCGTCCTGACTTATCAATCTTTAACCCAACTCCAAGGAAAACATACGATTTTTGTGCAATGCTCATTCGTCTGGAGGCGTCAGCTGATAGTGATCCTAGACCAGAGGATTTATACTCAGCTCTTGAAACAAAGTATCAGGCTTTTTATGATGATGGATAGAGCACATAACGGCTAAGAAGAGTCTGTTACTCTTTCAATCACTATTGCACCACAGAATACCACTCCTCATTTATTATAGTTTGCCGCGTCGCATCAACTGCGCGTTGCGGCAGACCACCTGGGCTCTGTGAATGTCAGACGTTGCTGGCATTGATGCTTATGTTAGCATCCAAACTTTCCGAATGGAGACGAAAACATAAAGAAAAACAAAAGAAACGGTGGTGGAAAACACTAATTGGCAACAAGTCCAGCAGGTTTGCCGCGTTGCCTAGGTGGTGCGGCGCGGTAGACCAAACGGCGGTATTCTGTGATGCAAAGCTGGTCGACTAACTGGTTGAAGGATTTTTCAATGAAGAAGATTGTAAAAACTAATCAAGTAATGATGCCCATTCGCCCATTTCGTTCCCTTTAGCATATACGGGCAAATAGGTGCAAGAAATAGGTATTGATGTCGAATTTTAAGTATTGAAATTGAGAGGTATAAAAAAAAACTCTATCAATCCATTTATGAGCTCTGGAATCAGCATACCAACGCCATTTTCCGCCTTCCTTATTTCCTTTTCGAGGACTGATTCTGGACTTTCTGGCGACTATTATGAATTTGACGAATATATTTTAAAAAGAGATATTATTAACGAGGTTCTTTCCTGGAGAAAGAGAGAGAGAGAGAGAGAGAGAGAGAGAGAGAGAGAGAGAGAGATACGAGTCCCCAAATTTGTGGCTGTCCGTGAGGAGGTCTGTGGGAGAAAATTCTCGAATGAGAGGCAGAAAGGAAAACTCCGAAATCTAGCTACGTATATTGCGTTCCTGCAGCCCATTTTTCAGAATGAAAAAGTTGAAATTCGCACCTCGAAAATTCGCGATTGATATTGCAACAGTCTAATCACCTTGATCACCTTGACTCCCGTTGATCGTCGGGTATACCGAGCGGGCGCCAGCAATCCTTCCATTTGTCCCTCTCACGTGCCAGGGTGGTCCAATGCGTTCTGTCCGTTCGAGAGACACGAAGAGCATCGTATCGTTCTTTAAAGGACTTCGTGAAGAAGTCTGACCATCGGGTCGGTGGTCTTCCTGTTGTGCGCTTTACGTTCCGCGGAGTCCAGTCGCTGACGGCTCTCGTCCAACGGTGGTCGTTTTGGCGCATCACGTGTCCGGCCCACCTGATCTTACTCAACTTGGCATACACGGCAGCGTCCCTGATCTTCGACTGTTGACGTAGGGTGGAACTCCGTATTCCCGCCCTCACTTGCGTGAGGCGGGTCAGTCCTAGCATCACCCTCTCGATGGAGCGTTCGATGACGCTGACCGCATTCTCATCCTGCTTACGTAACGCCCAGGTTTCCGAAGCGTAAGTCAAAGCAGGGAGAACGGTGGTGTTGAAGAGGTGGGCACGGAGCCTGGTGTTCTTCGTCTTCTTCACTACGTCCTCGATGCTCTTGTAGGCTCCCCAAGCCGCTCGCTTCCTCCTGCCCAGCTCTGGAGCGAGGTCGTTCATCATGTTGACTTCCCGACCTAGATACACGTAGCTGGAGCATTCGGAGATGTTCGTTCCGTTGAGCGAGAATGGGGCATCCGGGACCCATCCGTTCCTCATGAACATCGTCTTCGTTAGATTCAGTTGGAGACCGATCTTTCCACACGCGTCGTCGAAGTCGGCCAGCATACGTTCCGCTTGACTGATGTTAGGTGTTATAAGGACGATGTCATCAGCGAAGCGAAGATGGTGTAGCAGCCGGCCGTCAACTCGCACTCCCATGTTGTCCCATTCTAATCTTCGCATGACGTCCTCGAGGGTGGCGGTGAATAGTTTCGGCGACACAGTGTCGCCTTGTCGAACCCCTCTCCTGACGTCGATGGTGATGTCGTCGTAGAATGGCGAGATTCTGGTCGTGAAGTTGCTATAGAGCTCACGAAATATCCTGATGTATTGAGTCGGTACACCCTGGTTGCCCAGGGCTTCCAAGACTGCTCCTGTCTCAACGGTGTCGAAGGCTTTCTTCAAATCGATGAACGTGAGACAGAGAGGCATCTTATACTCCCGTGATACTTCAATGAGCCTGGTGACGGTGTGTATATGGTCGATCGTACTGAATCCTTTCCGAAACCCTGCTTGCTCGCATGGCTGTCCTTCGTCTAGTGTTCTTTCAATCCTGTTGAGGATCACTCGCGTGAAGAGTTTGTAGACTACGGACAGTAGGCAGATAGGGCGATAATTGCCAATGTCCTGCGAATCTCCCTTCTTATACAGCAACACAGTCCTGCTGGTCTTCCATTGGTTAGGTACCTTGCATTCCGACAGGTACCGCGTGAAGAGTCTAGCAAGTGTGTTCACAAGAGCTGTCGGTAGATTCTTCAGATGTTCGGGTCGGATCCTGTCGGGACCGGGCGCTGTACGATTCTTCACCGACTTGATGGCATGTCGGACTTCGGAAGGGAGAACCGACGGGATGACATATTCATCCTCCCTGAGATGGCATGGAGGGAGGTGGACATGGCTGTCGAAGAGGTCCGAGTAGAAGTCGTAGATGACCTTCTCCATTACCCTTCTAGATGATGTGATCGTTCCGTCTGGGCGTCGGAGGGCTGTCATCTTGGTCTTACGGTTGGCGAAGTCTCGGCGGGTGTTGCGGATGCTTCTTCCTGCCTCTGCGGCTTCAGCCAACACTGCTGCTCGTCTCTCCTTGAGGTCTTCTTTTATCGCTTCTCTGCACCGTCTTGCGAGCTCGGACGTAAGCTGGTAGTTGCCTGCGGCTCTCGCTGCTCCACGCTGGCGTATCAGCTCGAGGGTCTCATGAGACAGTCGTCTCTTGGTGGTTCTCAAACCCTCGGCTTTCTTCGCACTATCACGGAGATGCTGAATGAGCCGTTCGTATTCTTCATCGATGTTGTCGACAACGGTATCTTCCCAAAAGCCGGCTAACGTAGTGAAGAGATCCCAGTTGATGGTTGGTTTAGGACTCCTCTTCTTGTACTTCGCGGCTTTCTCTCCTTTGCGCGAGAAGAAGAATCTTGCGCGAAGGAGGCGATGGTCTGATCCGGTGTAGAACTTCGGTACAACACCGACGTCGGTCAGGCAATACCTTCGGTTGACGATGATGTGGTCAATTTCATTATGGTACTCTCCACCGGGTGACTCCCACGTCCATCGTAGGGAGGTTGGCTTCTGGAATTGTGAGTTACCATGGATGGTCCTCGTCGTCATGATAAACTCGGACAGCCTCTCTCCCTGTTCGTTCCACTGTAGGCCGTGGGTACCGATGTGAAGTTCCTCAGGCGTTCTTCGAGGGCCAATCTTGGCGTTGAAGTCGCCAACGATGACCTTATAGAATGTGTGGTCTTCCCTGTAGAACTTCTCCAAGTCCATATAGAAGGCCTCGATCTCGTCTTCATCGTAGCTGGATGTTGGAGCGTAGGCGACGAAGACTGTCAGGGCCGGCATTGATCCACATCTCCTCAGTCGCAAACGTCCGATTCGGGTCGTTAGTTGTTCGAAAGAATCGATGTTCATGGCCAAGTTCGTGTTGACGAGGACACCAACTCCACCAACTCCTCTACTATCGCAGGTTCCAAGGAACAGTTCTTCTCCAGTATCGAAGGTGGCGTTCAGCGGTCGGTGTCTCCTCGTCTCGGTCAGTCCGATGACGTCGTACCTGATCTTCCTGGCCTGCACCATCAGATCCTCGATGGAAGCCTCCGATGCAAGTGTCCGTGCGTTGAAGGTACAGATCGTCATCATAGTCCTTCTCGTTTTAGGCAGCCTAGATAACCCCTCGAACCTCGTCCTCACTGACGCTGCCGTACCAGTGACTCTTCCGAGATTAGGGGAACACTCTTTATTATTGCTGTGTGTAGCTTGAAGAAAATGACCCACAGGGAATAGCTTGCTGGGCTCTATTCCCCCGTGGGGGCTGGGGTAGGGTTTCACCGGGGAGTTAGCCGGGCTCCCCGGGAGTGGACGATGGAGCTTATTTGTTGGAGGCGACTCCGAACCGCCTCCCTTGTACCTCCCAGTCACTTGAATGCAGGGCTTTTGATCGGATAGATGTGCAGGATACAATCCGCAGATACGCAAGCACACCCACGCACGCATGCATGAACATACTCACGCGCTGACAGAAAGTATGAATCGTTCCGATGCTGCAGAAACAGGGAGTCCATCCCCTGAATCCACCCGCGTCTCAGGGCAGGTACAAGGTCGCGTTTGGTCCGCGATTAACCCCCTATCCGCCACCTGGGGACGCGCCACGTAGCCTTCGCGACTAACCGGCTGTGATCCCTCTATGAGGGAGATCCGTGGAACAGTCTAATAATAAGTGCAAAAATTAGAAAAGTTGAATGCATGTACGGGAAATAGTGGTCTAAAAATGCTCGCGAGCGGAAACGAAAAATGGAAAATCTCACGTGCATCTAATCGTAAGCAGGTAACCACTGTCTCAAAAGTCTCGGAAAAAGCTTGCTTAAACTACTACTTATGTGGATAGGTGTAGCACAGACATTCTTTAGATTCGATACTCTACAGAATCGTCCGGAACATTTCACAGGGAGTCATTGACAAGTCCGAAAATTCCTATGTAATTTTCTTTTTTTTCGAGAAATAATGGGACGCGGTGGTTCGAAATTACTGCATTTATCCCTGCCCGCATTGTAATGTTAGTCGGACGGACAAAAAGATGATTGACAGCATGTAGGAGGCGCCAATTTTTGTTTCTATTCCTGAAAACGATCCAGAACATTCAAACTGCATGCTCGGCCAGGACGTTTCTATTTTGGTGCATTTATGAGATGTTACACATGTGGCTGGTGGAAGCAGATTTGGGCTCAAAAGCTGGATCAATAAATATCAAAATCATTTATTATGTGAGCATAGTGATCAAAGCAATGGATAACGAAGAGTTCAAATATTCCAAAATATTCTAATGTTTATAATGGGCCTGGTCTTTCATAGGATTTAACTATGTCATCTAGTGAACAAGAAGATCTTTAAACTACCCTACGAAATGATTTTTAAGATGGACCGAATGAATGAATGAATGAATGAATGAATGAATGAATGAATGAATGAATGAATGAATGAATGAGTGAATGAATGAATGAATGAATGAATGAATGAATGAATGAATGAATGAATGAATGAATGAGTCGTGCGAATATTCGATCATTCGAGTAGCTAATCGAATAACCTCTAGTATAAACACAATTTAAGTGCACACAAGATGAAAATTTCTACTCTTTTAGGAAATATCAGGGAGAACACATACGAGCATAATCCGGGTAAATCTCGGAAATTTTATCCCGAAACGGATGGAAAACCAGGGCAACTTTGCTCGAAAGCGTTAGGAAGTCTGCTGAAAGATGCAGATTCGAGGATTTCACTGTTTTTCTCATCGAAACGGCTCAATCCTACTTGAATGATGTTACACTCGTGTGATAGCGTGAGCAGATTTAGAACGGGAGCTTAATCGATACGCATCAAAATCATTGGCCAGGTGATTGTGGGGATGAGAGCTGCAGGTGACGAAAATTTGGAAAAATCGCATGTCTACTGTGATAGGTGCAAAGCTTAGGTTACTTTTTCCAGAATTTGATCAAAAGATGGCAGCAGTCAGGGAGAAATCGATTATCGATTGAAGTGGTCACGTGACAAGGATCCGATGAGAGAAGATAAGGATCAGTAGTAGCCCGAAGGTGTGCTTGCGGATCGATGCACCTTAACCGCCGCGGCTGGGAACAAATGTCCGGCGGCGTTCCAGTGCTGTCCGTGCGGATGACGCGGCCAGGCTTATGGTCACAACACGCCTGTCGCCAACTCGCCGTCTCCAATCATCGTCGACCAGCTCCACGGCCAACGGACCGCTGTTCCTCCTCGGCCGTTCACTTGTCAGCGGTTTTTCGGCGCAACGACTGCTGTCTGTTCGTTGTGTTGCACTTTCGTTTTTTGTGCTTGCTCCTGCTGCTCTCGCAGCGTTCATACTTTGGATTACGAGCTTTGAGACCGCTGGGTCCATTCATGTTGAAGACAAGGTCAGGGCAAAATTTCTCCCACCGGATTTCTATTGAATTCGTCATCCATGGAGGCACCTTGGTCGGAAACAATCGAAAAATTCCTGAAAAACTCCCACAACGAACGATTTGCACCGACAAATTTGGTATGGCGCCTGCACGTTTGCAGCGTCCGTGCCTCCAAATACCGTTATACGGCGCGCCCCACATGTTGTCTAGTGTAGCGTCGTAGGAAAAAATTAATTTTCGAAGAACTGCACATAGTCCGTTTGATGAGGATGGTTTTTGGAAGTGTTCCTCAGGTTGTGTGTATCCATGCCCTCCATTGTTGCTCATTATGCACGCGAGCACCCTTTGTGAACTGGAGCATGCTTTCTCATGGCTTCCGTAATCGATATGTATAGTTTCTATTATGATCTCTTCGCCAGCTCATTTCGATCCATTTATTTCAATACTTACTTCTCCTTTCCCCATGTAGGTAACATTTTGTAGTTTCAAATATAATATTCCATATTTCATAGGTTTTTTTTCGTCTAAGGGTGCAGTGCGAAGCGGAAATCAAACTATTCCTTTTCTTTTTTTTCGGAAAAATAATGGTCTTCTTTTTTTTGTCTACAAAAGAGCGGAAATGAGTCATCTGTCACTTTATGCTTACAACTCTGACTGGTCGTTCCTGAAGGGATTACGGGTTCAACTCAAACACGTACTGAAGTCAAGAATGCAAAAAAAAAATCAATCGATCAATAAATCAATAATATAAAGAAAGAAACTGATACTAGGCTAATACATCAATGTTCATTACATTCTGTCACATTACTACACATGATGGCACGAGGACGGCAGCTGTTTACTACGAAAACTTCTCACCTCGCCTTGTCGCCATCATAACCACACGGGCCTACTTCCAAACCTCTCTTTTGAAAGCCTTGAAATTGTAAAGTATTTTTTAAAAAGAATTATTAAAAACCGTGGAGAACCACCGTCGTACGGGGTAAGCTTTGAAAAATTCAGGAAACAAGGGTATTGAAAACTCATAAGTCCGTAAAAAATGAATAGCGTTTCCACCTATCACATATTGCCTGGATTCTCCAGACTGGATTCTGGTTCATGCAGTATGCAGGAATGAAAACTCAGGGACTACAATGCTTTTTAAACAATGTATGAAAAACTCAACCAATACAATAATACAGAACGGCTGTGACACTTTACTACACTTATGTAGCGTTCAATAACCTATAACGTATTGTTTACCCTTATCTCATAGTTATTTATATTTTTATAGACTTGTAGTTGCATTGAGTATAATGTAATAACATTAGAGTAGAAATTCGAATTAAAACTCCATTTTGAAAGAAAACTGCTACAAATTTTTAAATTCTCAATTTTTCAATTTCTATTCTCTTGGGTCAGGAGGGGCTGTAGGACTCTTTTTTATTCAAATACTTGATTTTTGATCACTTCAGAATCGACTATTCGTGCTCATTTTTTTTCTCTAGCGCGCTGTACAGCTCTGCGCTCTCGATATCACCTCAATGAGTTCTACTCTCTGGCTAAAAAACACCGAACCGAGCGGTCGCTATCCAAGGTGCAGTGGAAAAATTTTTTTATGCATGGGTTGCAGCAGGAAATTTTCTCGGAAACGTGGATTTTTTTTCCGAGAGGGAGGTGGAGATGTGAAGAAGGGGTGAGAACATCCACATTACTGAAATTAAAATTGGTTGCTTTTTAATATAAATAAAGAAGGTGGAGTATTTGAGAAGAACTAAAGACGGCGGAGCGTTCTAAATTCGATAAATACCGGTGCTTATCATTGATGAAATGTTTCCCTTCTGTTCCTGGGCGGAAGGACCGATTAACTCTGGATTTATCCTTGCAAAAAAGCATGGTGCTGACGGAGATAGTTTGCACTCTTTCTTATTTTCTTCTACATATGAATTGTACTTGTATTTATTTCTGCCGAACAAGGATCCCCGGAATAGACCGCCAAAATTTTCATTTTTTTCTCTCTTTCAGGCTCTTTGATTTTGTGGTCCCTGTTTTATTCGTGCATAGAAATCTCAACATAAAAGCATCCTGGATGTAGAAGAAATTATAGGATTGGAAATTTGTTTACGTGTTTGTTTATTTGCTGAACGTGGTATGGATTCCTTTGATTGGTCTTTGTTTCTGTAGTTTAAGGTGATAGATGTGACACAGTTTCAGAAGAAAACAAAAGGCCATCATGACGTTCAGGGCTATATAAACCAACTGGTAAACAACAATGTTCAGGATTGCACGTGTATGTGGGTAAAAGTAGGTGAACAAAGTTTTTTTTTGTTGAAATTTGTTGTTTTTATACACAATGAGGTCAAATTCAACCTCCAATTCTCCTCCATCACTAATTTGATTTGACGTTGGCTCGTTCTCACGTTCAAGGTTAATCAGCTGGCACCCTTGTTGTGGGCGGAGCTGACTCCGCCCTTTTTTGTTAGTTTTCTCACCGTTGACTAATGCACGTATAAGACCCAAGTCTCTGAAACACCTCCCACTTATTCCCTGATTTTAAACCTACTTGGAGAATTTTTTACCAAAAAATTTACGTCGTGGTAGTTATTAACCACAACAAAAACCTGCTACTGTTGCACTTCCCAGAGAGATTCAATGTTTTCCGAGGAATGTGCAAGTTTTTTCCCACGTGATGGGTTGCACACTGGAATGCAAAGTGCACGTTTCGGGAATTTCCGTAAACTAATCCTTGTCAGGTTTTAATAAGAACTTTGCTACAAAATATACAAGATAATGCGCTCTAATGCCAGTATATTTCAACCTCAAGTTTCAAACTAATTGTCCCGTTAAACTGCAACTAGGTCTCAGCCCGATATGTGTCACCGCATCTGTCAACACACATGGGCACACAGCAGCGGGGCGAACTTTCGCCGTGAGTATCGACTACCACGTTTACGAATCGACCGCCGTGCTCCGTTGGCGCAGTTGGTTAGCGCGTGGTACTTATAAGAATAAGCAATGCCGAGGTCGGGAGTTCGATCCTCCCACGGAGCAGATGTTTTGCATTTCGATCCCTGATCATGAATTGGGGGTCTGAATCCAGGATTGTCGTCGAAATTGGGGATTTCTTAGGAAAGCTCTCGAAAATTTCACAAATTGCGTAGTTTTGCAGTTTCAAAATATCTAAGTGGTCTGTGTTGGCGAGGAACAATGTAAAGGACGTCACTTTTTCAGTAATTGTCAACAGAATTTCTTGAATTCGAGGAAAAAAAGCCTTTTTTGACCTGAAAAACCTTCTAGAAAACTCAGCGGCTGAAGGAAAGTCGATTCCGGAACAAATCTGTCCTCTTCTACCGCCATTTCCAACATACATAGTGACAGGAATTTTAAGGTTTTTTCCTGCTACTTGGCTCTTTTTTCTTTCCCTGCTGTTCTGTAACCTTTACCTTGTACTCTTTAATACTGCTATTCAGTTTGAGCTCTGTAATACTTCCAGAAAATTCTTCTGATCTCCGATACTATTATTATCTACAGTACAAGTACTACTTCCAGAAATTTCTCCTTGCTTTCCTTTTTATGCAAACTATCCACCTCTATTTCCTTCGAAGCAGTATCGCAATGTATTCCAGCAAAAATGAACTATTTTTATTTGCTTTTTGCTGAACGCACAATTAAATTTCTTAAGAAGGAATCTTGTTGTACCATGATGTTTCAGATCTTGCACTATCACTATTTGCTCATTTTCCGGGATGAATCCAGTTCCAGCTCCGTCAGTGATCCTTCGGCAGCTCGTAGACTCCGCACGTGATCTGCCGCCAGGCCGCTTTTCCTCAATTTCGCGGGAATGCACATCTCTGCCGTACCTTCGGATTGAGAGATCGTAATGAACCACTCTCATGTTCAGTGGATGTGGTTTGAAAATATTTATCATTCAAAGTGATAAGTCGTCTCTGTGTTTACTCTTTTTACTCTTTAGGATTTGCAACAATGGTGAAAAAGCCGAGATTTCAGTGCCATGGACCCAATCGCACGCACCGCACTACCTAGGAAGTGACGCTATGACTGTCTGCGGCTCTACACGTTCGATATCAGCATTTTCACTCATAGTTGTTCTCCTTCCTGTTTTCCGTTAGCTTTTTAAAGATTTTATTACCCGTTATTGATTACTTTTTGAAGGTGGATTGCGCGTCTGCACCATCTTTTTGAGAAGGACTGTACATTATTGTCATTACAACCGCATCTTAAGCAGGGTAACTGCTTCGAGTCGGAAGGCTCCTGCAGAAATCTGTCTCAACTCGGATATAGGGAGCTCCAAGCGACATTGTGCAAGAGGCGGGCCACCTCAGCGCGGCGTAGCACTCGAGTTCTCTGCTGCTGGCAGAAGCAGACAACCAGAGCCAGCATGCGGATCCCCTATGTCTCTGCCCAAGGAAGCCGCACCGCGGTTCCGCCCCTTGCACACCGCCGTTTAGAGTCCCCTGTACGTATGCATGTTATAAAACTTAATGGTTGCACATAAATAGCGACAAGACAGGGCATGGGGTTTTCGTGGAGGAATATTTGAGCGAACGTTGCCCAACAACTTGCTCCCCTTTTATTTTGATAAACATGATGAATATTTGAGTTTGCACAGCGCTATAGCTGCACAAAAATCAAATGACCAAAATCAAACAACGTTTATGACAGCGGTGTTCATTTGATGGCATCGTTGGACTTCTGAATAGCACTATTCATTGCACCACTCAAAAAGCATGTATCATGTCAGCTGACATAATGGCGATCTTCTTTATTAGTTTGAACGTTGACACGCAGTTTTGCTCTGTTTGAAATGCTTGCCAAAAATGTACTGGCCATTGTTCTGTGTGAACAGTTCCTATCGATCACATAGTCTCACGATCCTTTCCTGTCACAGATTACGAAGAAGTGAGACATCATGCCTTCCAGTCGACACCACTTATTGAATCTCATTTTCTACGCAAGGCTACTCACAATTAGTGGTAGCAACTAGGTGTACACATCTACGGAGAATATTTCATTTCATTTACTGGACATGTACAAGCATATGCAAAAGTCAGTCATATACAGTAGGAGCGGGCGCGTGTGGCGCAGTGGTAAGAGGCTCGCTGCGCACGCACAAGGTCGATGGTTCGTTCTCGCACCCGGCTAACCAAGCCGTCCATTCCTCCGGGGTCGGTAGACTGTCTGGGAGGATGAAGCACTGACTTGGTTCATCGGATGCCCCCCGCAAGTCACATTCAACGTCTTTACGATCAGATGAAGTCGAATGCGTGGCGCAACCCTCGTGGCGGGATTGATCAACGCCGACCACTTTATCCTTTATTTTTTATGACCATATATGACCATTCTCCCTAAATCTCGTCTTCCAAGCACGACCGGCACATTGTGGAAGACCCCACCGAGGCTCACGGAATGCTTTTTGAGAAACTACGGGTCTGTAGGAACTTCAAACAACAAACTTGAGGAATTGCAGAAGAGCGTTGCAGAAGGATTTGCCAAGGTCTAGGTGGACGATGATTCTCGATGCTGCAGAAGGGAGAAGAAGTCTGAGGGAGTGTTGGAGAGATGTAAGCGATTATAACATACCGACAACAGCCCTGAAAAACGGTAATGGGGCTGTCACATCACCCAATCGTGAGGTGGAAATAATCACGGAAAAGTTCTATGAAACCTTTCCCGTTCCATAGTATGGAAGTATAATTCAAATATCTCCACTGGTGACGGGTCATCGCCGCTGACAGATTCTTCTTTTCTGTCTGTGAACTTGCTACGCAATTCTTCAGTTACGTAGGCTCTTCGTTGATAATTTTATTTCGTCTAGCTTTTTTCCCCTAATTTTCAGATATCATACAACATCATCCACGTACACATAAATCCGAATCTAATGTTTGAAAAATCATAAACCATTCGGTTTTTCGTCACACAACGGGTCAATGTGTGCAAGAAATAGGGTATTTCTGAGAAAGTTACGAAGGAGCGACGCTTTACGATGGATTGATGCGTATGCAAGCGTTTTTCTTTCTGCAACGATTAGGAGCAGTATTACAGAAAGGGATCAGTCAGTGTTTAACACATAACGGATAATACGACCAACCGGTGGGTCGCACGGAAAGTTACGTAGAGGACAATACGGTCGTACCCACCCACCGATGGGTCGTATCTGTTTTGACCCCTTTTTTCAACCAAATTTTCTCAAATTTTGCCCTTAGGAGTTATTCGACATGCTGATCACGAATGTGATATCCCCGTTGTACCGTGGTGCGATTCTGTAGGGTTACTGTAGGCGTACTGTAGGTACTGTAAGCGAATTTTTTTTGCAAAACCTAGTGAAACTTTGCATGGTGAGGTCATTTAAGATGCTGTGCACAAAAATGATATCATTTCCATACCGCAAGAGCCTTTTATATGGTTGCTGTACGCATACTGTAAGTACAGTTTTTCTTCTCGAATCTACCAATACTTCACAGAAAGGGGTTATTTCAAGTGCTGATCACTAATATGGCACCCAATTTACATCACAACAGTTTTTTGGAAAGTTATGAGGCAAAGTCTGCTCAATGTATGACAGTACCCCACAATTCGACTCAGCACGTGAATCAACCCCCTTTGCAGTGCTTGGCCAGATTCTGAATGGGACGGCTCTGTGCAGTTCGTACAGTATGAGTATCGTAACGTACCAGAAACGCTCCAGTATGCAAAACAGACTTCATATTCTCAATCAGCACACCAAATACACCCCTTCTACGGCTATCCCCTTGAAAATAAAGCAGAAATTCGTGTTGGTCCGGCGTGGCTCAAAACGCAAAACGTGCATTGTCGCGAATGTGTTTACCAATCACAAAGTTAGAGGCGGACGAATGTGGCGTGGTTTCACGGTGGGATCTTACTGCATGTTACCGTAGAATACCGGTTGAAAAAAACCGAGAAAAAACATTAGAATATGAACGTTCAATGAGTTAGAACTATGAGCAGCATTGCGAAAGGACAGTGAAGCGAATGCGATTGGATTCGCCTACTGTGTCTATCATCATCAAAATTGTCAGGTGATATTTTTTTAGAAGAAAATGTGAGAGCACCTCACTGTGCAGATTTTTAATAAACATGGAAATTTTTATTAACTGGCAACGCGCACACTTTATGAAAGGGCCATGACATTTCTGGAAGCATATTGATCGAATGTTCTGTGTTTAAAAGGACCACCCAGTTGAGCAGAATCAGTGTCAGGCAAATGTGGGTTCACTCGTTGGTGAGTTCTTGAAATGTTCTTATTTGTGTTTGTTTGGGCTCTTAACGGATCTGTTTATTTCCGGCAAGCTTTCGGCAATTAATGCCTTCGTCAGGCCTTAACAATAAGAAACATTACATAATCATCAATTGTTCCATAATAACCAAAAGAAAGATCTACCGTGTGGCAAAACGATAAGGATGACTCTGACAATCGACACGGAGATGCTAACCTATAGAATACGATCTTATTGACAAGAGACGTTACTGATGACAATGAAGGACCTCACCCCCTGGTTGTTTGTGACAGAATGAGGGGAGTAGGGACAGAGAGGAAAGATTGCCAAGGGTTCGGATCACGTAATCAAGCGCAGTACAGGGTGGTCCACATGAAGTGTGACGGGAAAAACTACCCATAACTTTACATAAATTAAACCAAATGAGAACTTTTTCTATTCATTCAGATGACAGAAAAATTCTCTACAACATATCTTGGATCACATTCGAAATGACCTCCTTTAGCTTTGATACAAGCATCCAATCTCTCCCTGAAATTCTTGAGAATGCGCGCCACAATTTCCGGCGAGATTCGGTCTCCAGCAACCACCAGGGCTGTCTTCAGTGAATCTAATGACCTGCGTTAGCAAGAGCAGACTTTTTGCTACAAGATAGATTAGACAGCGAAATCCAGAGGGTTGAGATCGGGTGAGTTTGATGGCCAAACATGCTTCGTCCAGAAAGACGGACGATTGGTTCCACAGCACTCCAGTGTCTTCTTTTTGCGATCTTGTGCCCAATCTTGGTGGGAGGCCCACTCCATATCCATAGCATTCTATTCGGCCCAACGAATCACCGCATCCTCCAGGATCTGTTTCAAGCGAAGTTCGGTATCAATTTCAACTCCTTGTTGAACAAAAACCAGCTTAGCCTTGCCCTAACACGATATTCCATCCCACACCATCACGGATTGTCAGGAAAGAGTTTTTTCAACCTTGACGGCTCTTGGAGATTTCTTCGACAAAAGTTCCCGCTGATTCTGAGCATTCCGGAGTAAATATCTTCTCGTCAGTGAAGGAAATTCGGCCGAGCTTGTCACCGCGCGCAAGGGTCATCACCTTTCCAATTTTTTTCATTCTGGAGGCCTTCATTTCGCCTGTGAGGCGTTGTCCTTTGGCGAATTTGAAGAGTACAACTCGAGATAATCTCTGATCAGTCTTTGCATGGTTGAATGGCTTATTTTGTGATCCTTGGCCAACTGTCCAATGCTTCTTCCAGGATTTCGCCGCAGTTTGTTTCTGACGGCGTTTCGAAAGGTAGGGGTCCTCGCAGTTCGATTAGGTCTTCCTCTCAGACGATTTTCAATCCCTTCAGTTTCTCCGAAACGGCTTATGACCTGATGTACTTGCTTCCGGTGCAGTTTGAGCGCCTTCGAGAACACGGAAACTGACGACCCGCGTTTGTGCATGGCGACTACTGTTATTTGATCCTCAAGCGATGTCATCTATATCTAGAAACAGAGGGCAAGACTGGTTCCTATAGGGCTAAAAAATACGGCAGAAACGAATAACACAGTGAAAAGGCACAAAAAAGCGAAAAAACCTCCAAAAATTCATTTTCTTTAGCCCGTCACACTTCATGTGGACCACCCTGTATATCCCTTAACTCATCTTTGGTGTTGATCTCTGGCCCATGCCGTCGTATTTCCCTGGCTTCCATAATTTTTCTCTCCAACGTCTTTGTCAAATGACGGTGGAGCACTCGGACCGTGAAGTTCTTGAAATATTTATTTACAATGATTTCGGGTATAATTTCTCCTTACAGGGGATATTTGTTACCCTCGCACTGCTTCGCGACATCGTTGAAACAGCCGATGTCCCAGCGGGTAAGCAGTAATTTTGAAATCCTCACATACAGGGGTGAGGAAGTGCTCCTCTTTAGCGTTCGGATGTAGAAACTCGCTCATCTCCGACGAATGGAGGGAGATGGTGTTGAATTTCCACAATGATAAACGGAGGAATGTCGCGATTGGTAAACAGAACTTCAAAGGGGGTACCATGCCGAAAGCTCAAAATATGAATGAATTGGTAAGCTATTCGTTGCTTTCATTTTTTATTACTCGACTCTTCTAGCACAGCTAGCGCTTAACCAAGTTGGCTAGACCTTGGAAGTCAGTCCGTGGCTGAATTTCTAGACAGTAGACCCGTGGTGGGGGATTATAATACGCACGGAAGCTTGAAATGCATTGAAAAGGGGCTGCTATACGACAGATACGACTAGTATAAGGAAGCAGTGGAATTTTTAGCCATCAATCTCCTCCTATGTTACAGGCGTGGGATTGCAACCTGGAGAAAGAAGCGCAAGAAAACGCCGAGCAGTGCACCGACTACACATCGCAGAAATATGGATTCAACCAGCAAAAGTGAATTCAGGAGAAGTTCACACTCAGAAGCGGCTCATATCCAATATATAATTCTTCAATCAGGTTCAAATGCAAAACATGTGATGCAAATGAGAAAGCGAAAGAGGTGTTGAACACATGGTGGAAGGAGGTTAGATCGGCTACGTTGAGTGATGGTAACAAGTACGATAAAACTACAGTCCCACACTTTGGACAAGTGAGTTCACCACGTGCACTATTGCTTGTGGTCATGAAACTTCTTCCCAAAAAAATCAGATGGCTTTCCACGAGAGTACGATAATGGCATGTTCATACGCCGCTTGCAGTGGCCAAACAAATCTTCTTTGCCTGTATGAGAAAGCGTAGGTTTCATTCATTGGTTATTTTTCTTGGAAAATTGGACACACCAAAGTTTTTGAAAAAAATTTGACGTTAGTGGGCAATATCTCGTAGAAATGATGAGAAAGGGAAATGCCTTGTTTTAACGGATTCGTCCCTTTGGGGAGATTTCTTGAAAGATGCCCGATCCTCTGGGCATGGCAATGTTTCCTATAAATTCTTCTTATCAGAATTGGTTTTACTTTTCTTCTTTTTCAGAGCAGTCGACCAGCAGGTGCTGTACACCGCTGGAGATACGTGTGGAGGATGTGCACAGAACTGCATAAACAATCTCTGCCAACCCAACCCAGTCAATCATAGTGAGGGATTGCTCAGCATGGTTATACCTCATTCAAGTCATAGGATATTTGAAAAGAAGGGAACATTGTTCATAAGAACACTAACGCACGACAACGTTCGACTAAATTCGTGCTCAGGCTTAATGTCGTATTTGTTCTGGAAACAGTGCGAAGCCAGCATTACCAGGCAAGAGAGACATACGCCGACTAGGCCGGACATCTAGCACCGGGAATTCGGCCTAGTTGTCCAGGTCTGGCAAAAATAGTCAATCACCTCTATTCTTATGAAAAATGGCTCTCAAGAACTCCCACACATTTCCATGGTAGAACAATTTTTTTTGCATTGCTGCTGAAAAAGCATAGATGTTGAAAAATGAACTTCGAGCTTTCTCTAGCGACAAATCCCGTACAAAGCCCTTTATTGAGTAATGAAACTAGTATGTATTTATATGCACTGATGATGTGAATAGAAAAAAAACAAAATTTTTCTAATTTAGCAGTGATACACATGAAAGTGAATAGCATCGTGGATTTCAGTTGCGGATACAAAGACTTGCAACGATGGCAATTTATCAGATGAACTGACGGAAGCAGCCACGAATATGCACAACTATTACAGGCACAATCCCTCCTATTTTGAGAATTTTTCCCGACATTTAGTGCGATTATTTCGCTGACTTCCAGAAGAGTGATAGCAACAGGATGGGCAAAAGATCCGAAGAGTGCATACGCCCCGAGAGCGTCTAAGATGAATAAATTGGTGAACTAAACTTGCATTTCAAAACTGAACTCACCTTTATTTCTGTTACGTTTCGTTCAGGAATATCTATGTGACCTTTATGGGAAGAGTGCAGCGGAGAAAGTAGATGGCTGTGCTTGGCCTGTGCCAGATCCCACAACAGGTGTGCAAATTACGCATAAGATCTCCAACAACTGGACAATTCCACATCGCGATGCTCTTGAACAGGTCGAATTTGTCGCTCCTTTGTACTGGCGTTGATCTGGAGCCGTACTGAGCAGCAGCCAGTAGTACCTCCCTTCTTAGATTTTTGTTTTTAGGCTATATCCACATGGTACGGAGAATTGGAAAAAGCTGGCGGCATCGGTGAGGATCCAACCTATAAAGATGATATGAAGACGAATGGACTTTGGAATTACGCGAACGTAAGTACTTACAAAGACAGCATCCACAAACCAAAGCAATCATCGAAAATAAAGTCGCTTTCCAGCTGGCCAACGAAGCGAACACCAAAGTTGGATGTGCTGTTAAGTCATGTCAGAAACAAGGATACACTTTGGTAGCGTGCCAGTATGACGGGTATATTTTTTCGTTGTTGCTTTTATATCACGTGTGCAGTACCACGATGTTCTAAAGCCACTGTGAAGACTTTCCTTGAAGTACTCTGTCTGATGACGACCCGATCTACACCACTGGAAATCTGTGCTCGAAGTGCTCCACTAACACTGCGAACAAGAATTGCGAAGCTGAAAGCCCTAAGGCTCTGTGTGTTGCTTAATCGGTCGCATGTGCTCACCGATATTCTGGTTTCAACGAGAATAAAGCATTTCTGAAGTGAGTGTACTTGTGAAAACGAGGAACGAAACGGAACACATTCCAACTAATAAGGAGGATCGCATCATAACAAAGACTGAAACTCTTCCTACTTCTGAGCCAACCAGGTTTTTAGGTGGAAAAGTTTATTGTTGGCCTGACGTTTCGACTGAATCGTCTTGCTCAGAGGCCTAAAAGTGGCTCGAAGTTCATTATTTGTGATCGAAACCGCCAAACGTCTCCACCCACCCTGCCAGTTTTCGACGTTACCCCAAGCTTGCTATCTTAAAGGACTCCAATATGGAGGGTAAACCAACTCTTTATCCACCGTTACTGCGGAAAGTCCGCAGCTGACTGTCGTTGCGGACAAGTGAGCATCACTTGGACGTCCGCATCTTGTAATATCTACAGTCTACAGCTCGCAAAACGATATGTGAGGCAAGAAGTCACTAGTTATGGATAAACACTCATTCCGGTTGTTCATATACATGAAGCAGAGGTTTCCGCTAGAAAAGTCCTCGAAGCCTTCTGGATTGCGACTAAGAACCCAAGCATGAACAACCGGAATGAGTGCTTATCCATAACTAGTGATTTCTTGCCTTACATATCGTTATGCGAGCTGTAGACTGTAGATAATATAAGATGCGGACGTCCAAGTAATGCTCAATGTCCGCAACGACAGTCAGCTGCGGACTTTCCGCAATAACGTGGATACAGGGTTGGTTCATCCTTCATCTTGGGGTCTTTTGAGATAGCAAGCTTGGTGTCGAGAAGCTCGACCATCTTTTATGTATTATAATTATTATTTATGCATATTATTCAAGTATCGCCATATCATGCAATCATGTAATCGATAGCCTTCTTGTACTCCATGCCATGCATAGAATGTTGCGGTTGCGCGGCTTATCTGATCTTCGCCGCTATATAGCAATGAAGCAAATTGAAGAAGCATTGACGCATTGACCGGTGCCTCGCACCGGCCACAAGTAAGCAAGCTTTTCCTCAAGAGACCCGGTGACACTCTCTATTTCCGTACCGTATTCAGGTGTTACTCTTTCGGCTTACCGCTGACGGAGAGACTGAAAGCAAGTGGAGCACGGCTTAGTTTCAAGTCAGTGATATTTTCCCTGTACCTGCATAGTGATTCTACAACAAGTCTAATATTTAGGTATCGTCGATCGTTTCCTCCCTTACGGCTGTTCAAGTCAAGGCTGTTTACTAAGCCAAGTTAGTTCTGGTCTGCTAACATACTTTAGCTATTATTCAAGTATTATTCTTCAGGTTTGCTCATCCTCCTGGAGCAAGTCCCGAATTGTTCAGAAGCACTACTTGTATTCAAGTCCCGCGTGGCATTGATTTGAGCGTCCTTTGCTCCCTAACCACCACAGTTGGGGTAACGTCGAAATTTGGTAGGGTTGGTGGAGACGTTTGGCGGTTTCGATCACAAATAATGAACTGCGAGTCACTTTTAGGCCTCTGATGAAGACGATTCACTGGAACGTCAGGCCAACAATAAACTTTTCCCCATAAAAAGCTGGTTGGCTGAGAAGTAAAAAGAATCTTCAACAAATCACGCTTAGCTTCAGAGAAGAAGAAACGGGGAAATTACTGAAAGACTGAAATGTTTTGCCTAGAATTATTCAGTTAGACTTACTTGTTGTTGAAAATCAACATCAGCAGCGATTCCTACTTGTATATAGACGCTGCACACAGTCGATGGTTCGATCGCGCCCGTGGCCAACCAAGCCATCCATCCCTCCGGGGTCCGTAAATTGGTATCAGAGGTGTCTGGGAGGATGAAGCACTGACTTGGTTCAACGGATGCCCCCCCCCCCCCCCC
>JARK01001407.1:285708-302270 GCA_000688135.1 Ancylostoma ceylanicum | reverse complement strand
GGGGGGGGGGGGGTTGGGGGGATTGATCGGTCAAGCGCGTACTAAACCGCGGAGGTAGCAGGTGGTCAGCGGAATTGGCGCAAATAGCGGCGGATTAGCGGAGGTGGCGAGACGCGGCAGAGAGAAAATCTGACGCACACACACGCACCACATTCACATACACTACATACGAACCGCGACGGACGGACGGACGGACGGCGGCGCGGCGGCTTGAACAGACCAGTTCGATCGCCCCCGTGCGGTGCTCTCAATCGTTTTGCATGTGCGTGTGTGTGGATTCGGAATGCATATGCAAATGTGATCGAAATTCTCACCACCGCCATCGCTTTGCAGCGAACAGCAGCCGCAGCAGCAGCAGAAACAAAGAGATAACGCGCTCCGATATGACAAATGTGAACTAGCGACAAGAAGGAGAGAATTGGCTCGGGGATCCCAGCGAATGAATGAGCTCCAAGAACAACTAGCCTCGCGCGTCAACCAGTCGCTCGCTCGCACAACAACAACTATACGATCAAGAGCGCGCCAGCCCCGGCCGGCTGCCGGTGGCCAACTGCGGCATTTCCTCGACGCTGCTGCTGCTGCGGACGCGCAACCCATATATGGTAAATAGTAAACAAAAACAGCACGAGCACGAGAATGAGCACGAGCACGAGCAGCAGCAGAGAGCAGCAGTAGCGTGTGTGCTCGAGTAGGTCAATAAGCAAGCCATACGAGAACAGAGCGGAAATTGGCCACAACAACCCGGGAAAAACCGCCGATGAGTGGTGGGAAATTTGCCAGGATTGGGTAACTGAACCATGGCCTAGGGGCGGCATGCATCAATGAGATTATCAAATGTAGACGTACTAACATTACTCAAATTTACTCGTTGTTAACACTGGTGTCGATACGTTTACCCTGGGTAATCTCAATGATGAATCCAGATCCAGACGAGGAAAATCCTGGTAAAACCAGCCACAAGCAACGGGTAATGACACCCGAGTCCTACGTAAAGAGTAAGTATGCCCTTTGAGGCGGAAGAAGCTCGAAAACACGCCCTATTGCACTTGAACTGAACTAATAAGGATAAGATGGATTCCATGTAAAGGAAGGAGAGAAGCACTAAGTAGGTAACAGGAAGTCGGACAACTGATCCAGGAACAAAAGGTGTCCAGAGGAGTGTCCTTGTTGAGTTTCAGGTTAAGTGAAGCTTCCGGTAAAGTTCGAGATCATGAGGAAGTGCTAGTTGAGCCTACGGGGCGTGGATAGCATTTGAGGACATTTAAGGACATTCAAGAAATCTGTAGAATCCTGGATGTCTCGGAATTTTGGGACAGTACAACTAACTACTGCTTATCTTGGGTGATTTTGAAGATTTCTGAGGTGTAGAGGGTCTGAAGTTCAAGGATATCATCCCAGTGTCCTTAAATGGCATCCAGGACCCATAGCATTCAGTTAGGACTTCTTTCAAGCCCTTAGAAGAGGCAGAAAAGTAGAAATTTCTCAGAAAACTGCTCAGGAACAGACTAAATTCAAAACTTTTCCAGGA
The DNA here is from genome assembly GCA_000688135.1 of Ancylostoma ceylanicum. Taxonomy (NCBI): domain Eukaryota; kingdom Metazoa; phylum Nematoda; class Chromadorea; order Rhabditida; family Ancylostomatidae; genus Ancylostoma; species Ancylostoma ceylanicum. The sequence goes on along the minus strand of JARK01001407.1, from coordinate 300,742 downwards.
AGAAGCTACACAATCCATGAATCCTTGAGCGAAAACCCGTGAACCAATGAGGAAACTACGAAATACACCATCCAGAGACCATAAAAGGAAGTAATTCCATCGACGTTCGGCTGACAAACCTCAAAATACAAGGACATGGACCAAAAATTGCGTCAAAACACACGCTCATGCCCATGAACCAACAATCAAACGCCTGGCTCGGCGGACAACACGTCCGGAACCGAGCCGGCCGGCTGAAATGGCTCCAGGGAACGCCCTCGGCCTGCTCTTTATCATCCCGGGTTCAATTCAGCGCTGTTGAGCCAAAGTGCACGAATAAGTAAGTGGAATAGGCCCGCGGACGACATGCGATGTTCTCAGAGGCTCAAAGAACAGCGGACGAATAGGAAGCAGCTACCCAGAAGTGCAGCGCGAGTTCATAGTGCAGTGTGAGTTCACGTCAAGCTGCAGCAGAATAATTAAAAGGAAGTGAAACCCAGCAGGAGCAGCAACCGAAAAGCCCGCGGGGTAACTCGTCCACACCCAGCACAACACATCCAACTGGACGAGACACAGTCGCACAATAGCTGCTGGAGGAGCGGGAGGAGGTCCGCGCAGCGCCATCACCGCCGCAGCCGACGGTGTTCGCTGAGGTCTGCCGATATTTGCGCACGAGTCCGTAGGGTCCGCGCGTGTGCTGAGTTTCTATTTCAAGCGCGGCCCGTAAGTCACGCCGCAGCACCGCTGCAGGCGACAATGACAAGAATAGCTGTCGTGGGGTACCGATTTAGCACGCCGCAGCAGCAGCGTGCTGACCGCGTTTTTTTTCGCGCGGCCAGCGCGGACCACAACGGCCAAAAATAGCCCGCGGGGCAAGCACTCGATCCCATTGAGGGTGATTCAGGTACCAGTGACCGCACGTGAGCCGTGGTTTTCGCGACGGGGGGGGGCGAAAGTCGTGTCACCTTCAGTGGTACTGTGGCCAATCCGCTTGAATTTTGCATAGATTTCTGGAAATTTTTTTGGTGAATTCCAGGAATTCTTTGGAAAACTGGCCCAATTGTTGGATGTTTCCGGAACTGTGGAATTCCACTATGACAGTCCTCTCCAGGTGGAAACCAAGAAAATTGGATTATCCGCAAGAAATTTCCATAGAAATCCATTTTGTCCAGTAATATCCCCAAACAAACACAGTCTCATCCAGAAAATCCTTGAACTCAGGAGTTACACGTTTCAGCGGAAAATTTTCAAATTTTCCAAATTTTTGCTATCTTCGCCAATTGCCTTAGGATAATTTTCACACAAATATATAGCAACTCCAGTTTTCAGGGAAATTTCCGGAAAATTTTCTGGATCTTTCCAAGCTTCAGGGACTCTTGAGATCATGAGGGCTTTGTAAAACTCAGTCATCCAGGAAAAATGTGCTTGTGAGGAAGAGTGAGAGAGAGAGGGGGAGAGAAAGAGGGAGAGAGAGAGAGAGAGAGAGAGAGAGAGAGAGAGAGAGAGAGAGAGAGAGAGAGAGAGAGAGAGAGAGAGAGAGAGAGAGAGAGAGAGAGAGAGAGAGAGAGAGAGAGAGAGAGAGAGAGAGAGAGAGAGAGAGAGAGAGAGAGAGAGAGAGAGAGAGAGAGAGAGAGAGAGAGAGAGAGAGAGAGAGAGAGAGAGAGAGAGAGAGAGAGAGAGAGAGAGAGAGAGAGAGAGAGAGAGAGAGAGAGAGAGAGAGAGAGAGAGAGAGAGAGAGAGAGAGAGAGAGAGAGAGAGAGAGAGAGAGAGAGAGAGAGAGAGAGAGAGAGAGAGAGAGAGAGAGAGAGAGAGAGAGAGAGAGAGAGAGAGAGAGAGAGAGAGAGAGAGAGAGAGAGAGAGAGAGAGAGAGAGAGAGAGAGAGAGAGAGAGAGAGAGAGAGAGAGAGAGAGAGAGAGAGAGAGAGAGAGAGAGAGAGAGAGAGAGAGAGAGAGAGAGAGAGAGAGAGAGAGAGAGAGAGAGAGAGAGAGAGAGAGAGAGAGAGAGAGAGAGAGAGAGAGAGAGAGAGAGAGAGAGAGAGAGAGAGAGAGAGAGAGAGAGAGAGAGAGAGAGAGAGAGAGAGAGAGAGAGAGAGAGAGAGAGAGAGAGAGAGAGAGAGAGAGAGAGAGAGAGAGAGAGAGAGAGAGAGAGAGAGAGAGAGAGAGAGAGAGAGAGAGAGAGAGAGAGAGAGAGAGAGAGAGAGAGAGAGAGAGAGAGAGAGAGAGAGAGAGAGAGAGAGAGAGAGAGAGAGAGAGAGAGAGAGAGAGAGAGAGAGAGAGAGAGAGAGAGAGAGAGAGAGAGAGAGAAAGAAAGGAAGAAAAAAGGAAAATTCCCGGTGTAACTAAGAAGTACCTACTCCTAACTTACAAGTAAGGAGGAAACCCAGGGAAAAATAACATTTTCCAGCACCTGAGATTTTCACGGAAAATCTGTTCCTAGGGAAAACACCAATTTTTCCAGCGACTGAGATTTCCCGGAAAAATCCAATTTCATTGTATCTCCTAGAACAGGAAACTGAACCAGAACAGAATGTTTTCTCAGCTCTTCAGACAAATTGCTGCGCTATTAGCGAAAGTTCCTACGACCTCTTTGGTCTTGCTCGATACCCCAAGGCAAATAGCGAGTGGATCGGAGTTTCCCAAAATTTCCCAACCTTTTTTCCGCCGCTTCCATATTTGGAACGTCCACAGAGAAGAATAGTCCGCGGCCGTTTCTATTTAGCGCTGCGTGAGCGGACTTTTCGTTCGTTCCAGAGATAGATTTTGTGGACACAACAGATGGAGCACGTGCGCGGCTCTGCGGCCGCGGACTACTCCTAAAAAGGCGGAGTGGTCTCGGAACAGCGCCAAAATGGGGAGGAATCCAGAAAAAACCATCCATGGGCGCGATTCTCCTCAATTACATCAAGGAACGAGCGCTGAGTCATCGAAGAGGTAAAACTTCGGTCAGACGTCCGCGGACAAACGCGCGTACTTGCCACTCGCAGCCCGCGGGCTGTTGTACTTCACAGCTTAGTAGTTAGAATTCGTAGTACATGGTCTACGTCGCCGGCACGTCATCACAGTCGACGTCAAGGCCCGCGGCTTTATGTTTCACGGTCCTCACATTGCCCTGCGATGTTATCGAGTATCCCCATACACACACGCATATGCGGCGCGGCACATTGAAAAACAGCAGCGAACTACAGAACCACGAGGCCAAAATAATCAAGGGCGTGTTGTGGTCCGCGGCGCTCGCGCTACCGTAGTGCGATTTCGGTGCGGGACCGCCGGCCGAAAACATGAGAGGGCAGTGCGCGTATGGCGGCGTGGTGATAAGCTGATTATCGCTATCTGTCGTTTCCGAGAAGGAACGAGTTTCAGACATCGCCTTGACTGATTTATGGTTAATGAAACAGGTGAGGGAAAATTGTGAAAACGAGGATACGCAGAGATATGAAGAAATTTGGCATTTTTCCAGGAGCTAGCACGTTTTGAGAGGCGAAAAGGCTAAGGAGCAGGCCTTACAGGCCTAAACTTTGATATAAAAGCACTCAAACTAGGGTAAGGGGCTATAAATTGAGAATTCAAAGGGTAAACAGCTCCAGAAGGGATTTCATACCAACAAAAGGTTGCACTCAACCCGGGCTGGAGCTAAAACCCCTTAACCCAGGCCCTAACCCAGTCCTAAGCGGTTCTAGGCCTAGAACACAGGCCTCTATTCTAGAAAGAATACTATTTGGGCCTTAGAGGGTTAGAGGAGGATTTCAAATGACCTGGCCTGGGCCTGCATGAATTGGGATTACCCTGGGTAAACGTGTTGATGCCCGTGTTAACGGTGGGTAAATTTGGGGAGTTGTCACCTTTACCCTGGGTAAACTCACTGATGCATGCGGCCCCATTTTATAATACCTAATACACAAAAAAAAAACTGCAGAATTTGTGGATTTCCTCGCCTTGAAACCTCACTGGGGTAAAGCCTTAACCCATTGCCTTGAATGGTAACGTAAAAATACATACTTCTGAGAAGATGTGATCACTAAAAATCTACCCAGGGCATGTATGCATCACTGAGATTACCCAGGGTAAACATATCCACGCTCGGGTTGACCATGGGTAATTTTCCGTGATGTCAACACATTTACCCTGGGTAATCTCGTCGATGTATGCCATCCTGGAACTTTATAAAAATCACGGAGCAGGAAGAGCATTCAGAACTCGAGAAAATGTGGAAATGCCCTAAAAAGGGCGGGGTTAATGAACAAAGGATCTGAGGCCTGCCACCTCAAGCCCAGGAATCCTCTGGATCTCTGACTCCTTTTCCTGGAAGCTTTCAGCGCTAAGATCCTAATTGTAATGCACTTAGGATAACATTAAGCCATCCAATCCCATGAAGTGCTAGATTATCCTGGGATAGCTCCAGGATTTTTGCACAATTTGCAACAGCAGGAGTTCATCCTACGTATATACTTTTAAGGAACGTCGATCAGGATTAGGTTAGGTGCACTTGTGGGGAGTGCAGCGACCTTAGTCAAGGCCTACATTAACCTAAAAGTGCTTTAGTGCCACGCAGAAAGGGTTATGAGAATGGATTTTCTGGAATCAAGACCAAAGCGAAGTTCGTTAACCTAGGCTTTGGTCCACTGAGCCAGCTCAAAAGCAGGTAAAATCTATAAAATCCAGGGCCAATAGTGCACTATTGGCTAGAAGTGGGTCCCAGCACGAAAAACCGCCGCCACTAGCCGAACACTGGAGGAATTCAGGTGCAGTAGATAGTTTGTATGTAGCTGCATTGCAGGGTGTAGCGGCGGGGTGTTGGTCGGCCGACGACGAGCCGGCCGCGGCGGTCTGGTTGGGGTTGCATGCGCGTGCGTGCGCCGCGTAGGCCATCAAGAATGTGAAGCTGAACTGGCTTCACAAACTGGTCTGGTCGGCAGCGGCGGCACCGCGCGCGCGTCAACGCCGCCGCCGCGGAAAGAGAAAAAAAACGCGCCAAGCGCAACGTAACGCAACGTAAGGGGTGCGACTTCGAAGCGTTGCGCAATGCAAACGCAACGCATACGCACGCGCCTGCTCGCACGCCACATGCGTCGCGGTAGGCCCACAACCTGACACTAGCGCTCGATGGCCACTCAGAGGTTTATATAGTTCAGCTGAAAGAGGAAAATTTTCGTAAAATCTCCAAACTCCCCGAAATTCCCGAAAATGGCTGCACCACCTCCACAACCGCGAAAACTCGTCCAATACCTCGTAAATGGAACAGGAAGCCGCGGCGTATAACCGCTCAAACAGCTGATCCAGTAGAGAAACCACTTCGTAGAGTACACGAGTGAAGAGCGAAGCGGACTCGATGGATGAAATGCCTGCCTGCCGTACACAGAACCGGAAATCTTCACTTTCCCTCACCACCAGCGACTTTCTCCTGTACTAGACACTAGAACAAAAAACACCTGCCTGCACTTGAATTGACGTTGACGACGAATCCTATTAGACCCGCGTGGTGGAACTCGCGCGCGCGGACTAGTAGAATTTCGCCCGCGGCTTCTCGGTACTACATATATATCTAGTTCAGATTCAGAAAATCAGATGACAATACAATAAAACAGGTAGGCAGAGGGCGAAATCCAAAGAAACAACCCAACAGCCCGCTAGCGGCGCTAATTGGGAAAATCCCCATCATCAGAATGTGGGATTCAATTACGGATAATTCCAGAAAAACTCCATGCGACGCAAAAATACACAAAACGCACACGCATACATACAAAACGACGACGACGACGAATGAATTCAGGAAGAAATCCAATCATTTAAGATAGGAGGAACAGGATCGTCGTCTTCGTTGCTATCGGCTAAACCGGGCCCATTACGATCGGACCGGTGGGTGTTTTCGTTTATGGCAACAGCTCTACGTACAGCTTCAACGAAGCACATGACATAGGAATTCGATCGAAATCCGGACGGGGAGAAATCCACGAAATTTGGATAGCTGCTTGTTTGGATAGCACGACAACTGTCACATGGATGTGGCGGGAAAGCCATTCGACAATAGAAATTTCTAGGAATTTCTCTCAAAATCATAGGTTCATAGTAACATACGACGCGTAGACGTTGGGAATCCGAGAAAAGCGTCAGTTTCCATGGAAAACCACCAGTGAACGATGAAATTTCAAAGCACAAACCATTCAATGATGGTGTAATTGGCCGGTGTACGTCAGCGATTGACGTAGTTCACGTGTCCTACGTTAGTCCTCATCGAGTTTTTAGTGTATGAAATGTATGTAAAGGTGAAGGAAAAAAGTCGTCATAGTGATAACGGCTCAAAGATCTACCAAAGGACATGGAAATTAGCAAAAACTGCTAAGGTGCACAAGATGAATCAAAGGAGCAAAAGGACTACAAAAAATTCGGGAAATCCCAGGAAAATTCCCGTTAATTTCCAGAAAGTTAATCCAGGAAGTCCAAAGACAGCAAAAATGCAGGATTTCTCCTGAGGAAACCCGGAAAAATGAGAAAATGCTATCGATTTCCCAGGTGGCTTGACGAAAACAAGCCACAAAGAACGTCTTTGGCCAAGAAAAAACCGCTCATGGCGCCAACGGGGAAAATTGTTTACTGGCGCTCACGTACACTCACAGCAAAGCATAACGAAAAGTCGTTCGGAGAGAGATAGAGAACTATGAAGAGACGCAGAGAAGGAAGTAAAACCTCCCAACAGTCCAAGTTCCAAGAATCCTGGCACAAAAATCCTGACCAGCCGCGGCTAGACATTCCCAGAAGCAGCTCACCGGAAGTACATGAACACGGAACCACGTACGCGTACCCGGTAGCCCGAATGAGGAAGTTCCCTCCCCGCCAACCGAGACGGGGGCGGACCCCGAACCAATGTGTTCGTTCCCAGTGTGCTGCTGGCCACAAAGTACTCTATCGATTCCCAGTCTCGTCGTCACACTGATTACCGGTAGTACACGTGGCCCCGCCCCCGTACACGGGGCCATGTGAAGCGAACGGGGGGGGGGGCGTGTCGAACTTTGTTCAACGTCGCGCTGCCCCGCTGGGGCGACCGTGGAGATCAGCGACGACGAGCGCAACAACGCGGAAAAACAACTCGGCGCCACGTAGACGTCATAGATTGCTTGTTCGCGTGTGTGTGCATGTGGGGCTGTGAATGGAAGAGGATTCGCATGCCGAAGGGGATTCAGGAAGTGGATATGGGCTAGGGCAGAGGTATTTCCTTTACCTTGGTTTCTTTTTACCCAAAGGAACCTTCCGGGAACCAAGGGAATAAACCAGAAATAAAGAAAATGAGGATGAACATCCAAAGCGATCCAGAAATTCCAGGAACGTCAACAAAGGCGAGGAGAGCTTCCTCATCAGGATCCCATAATCCTCCAAATAAGGAAGTGCCCCTAGACTGCCAGTAATTAGTTTAAAAATTTGCACTAAACAGCTAATTCTTAACCCTAAATGTCTTCTGTACAAAAAGCACTGGAAAACACGAGCGACAAGAAATTATGGGACAGAAGTTCATTCGTCTGATTTCTTTTTTTCTCATCAGGTTAGCCGCATGGAATGGCTTCGATACATCCAACACAAAAAATCCGTCCCATAATTCCTTGTCAACCTATAGAAACCTTCAAATTTCACTTCCATGGATAATATATAGTGGATTCCCGGTGTGGATTTGTACTATAGACCCATTAGTTGAAAAATTTGCGAAGAAAACAGCAAAATGTTAAATTGAAATGCCTACGGGAAGTCGGGTGCCAAAAATTATGGGACATGAGTTCCCTCGATATTTTTTCTAGAGGGATAAGCCAGTTGGAAGGAGTTCGATACACACGGCATGAGAATCCGTCCCATAATTCCTTGTCACTCTGTAGAAAGCGAGAATTTTATTTTCTTGGATAAGTTACAGGGGATCTCCGAGAAAGAAGGAAATGCTAAAAAAAACTCGGAAAAAACAGGAGGAAGGAAAAGAAAACAAAAGAAATCCAGAAAATTTCCACAGGGCATGGAAATCCATGGGAATCTTTGATCGAGGCAAACCAGTAGATAGGGATATCCTTGAAGATTAGGAGAATTCTCTGGAAAATCACGTAAATCCAGGAAAACCACTTGATCTCCTTTAATATTTCTTATCTAATTCATATTTCAAGCCTGTAGGGAAATCCTGTAGTTTTTTCATGGACGTTCGGGAACATAACCTGAATACATCATTGGGATTACCCAGGGTAAACGTGTTGATGCGCGTGCTAACGATGGGTAGATTTGTGGGGTGCTAACACGTTTACCTTGGGTAATGTCAGTGATGCAAGCGGCCTCATATTTCAAATTTTTTCCAGAAAATTTGTAGCAAAATCAACACATATATTTATTTCTAGAAATATTTTTATACTCATATTCGTGAAAAATATATAATATATATCAAGTATTTTTGAAAATCCACAAATTTAAAAACGCATACGAAACTCCTCAATTCAATCCTTCGTAATTTCTGGAAAAAATGAGCCACCTGCTGAAGGAAGCAAAGGAAACCTTACCCATAACCTATTACCTATTCCATACCTACTCCGTATTCTACCCATTCCCATTGGTACCGTATTACTATAGAATATTATCAGTATAGTACCTATTCCGAATAAAGACAGAAAAATAGAAGGAAAAAGGATGCATGAACGACCAGAAAAGAAATGAATGGGTATGAAACAGAGAAGTAGGGAAGAAGTGCCGGAGGAATCGATGTATAATACCAAATTCCCGACTTTACAGGGATAAATCCACAAAGCAAAGTGAAATTCGCCGCCAAAGCTGCTGAGAAAAGCCCGCTCTGGACCACTCAAACAAATGGAAACACAGACGATTCGAACAGCTTAAGCGCGTTGTCCAGCCAACACACAGTCATAGTTATTATTTAAATTAAATCCATAGGCATTCCAGGCCCCTCCAGCTCGCTTTATAAAGCTTCTACAGATCCAAAACATCAAAAATCACAAAACCGCCAAAGTACAACTAGCCGTGCACTAATCCAGTGCTCAATTTGGCAGGGGCTCAGCTTCCCCGGGGGGATTTGGCGTCCGCACGCGACCGACAGCTAGCTATATAGTCCGCTGCTGCAGGAGGCGGGCTGGAGGCCCGCGGCTGGCTGCAGTAGCGCTATATGACACGAATCGCGAGCGCTCAGCTCGCGATTCTTACACATTTCGAAGTGCTGCGGACGGGAGGAGGTGGGATGAGGGCCGGAATGGCGGCGAGGACAAGCTGATCGGTGGTGTATCGTTTCGTGTGGATGTATGTATGTGTATGCATGTGTGCGGTGTGGTGTGAGAACGACGACGACATCAATGGCGGTGCTTCTATTGAAGCGTCTACGGCTATGAAAAAGCCGTGAACAGCTTCGACAAACAAAGCAGTCGCTGCGAGTGCGCGCGCACAGCTCGTCTGGATTCAGAAGAATCAGCGGCGACAGTACTAATAGCGAGAGAGAAATGACCTCTAAAGCTCTGGGTCCCGCCCCAGAGCGAGAAAAATCCAGAAATCACATGACTAAGGCGGGCCTCATCACCCTTTCCACGTAATTATTTCTTCATGAGCTTTTAGTCTAGGGTGCAAATTGAGTATGTTTCTATGGGAAAGACGCATTTTTACAGAATCCTGGATGAAACACCAAACCGAAGCAGCTGATAGTACGAGACAAGGACTCCAGAAACCTCAAGTACCTAGTATTTTCACAGCTTAGGACAGCACCAGGGAGACCACAGCAAGGAGACACAAAAGCAATAAAACGGAGTACAAGGAATGGGATGCCTAGCTGAATCTTTAAGGACTGCAAGGAATTATTCCAACTCCAAAGAGGGAGAGTTACCCAAAGTTTCCTAATTCCATCCCGGGAGTGGGGAAAAGTTCCCCAAAACAGTGAACTTTCTGGTCGATTCTGGGGATCTCGGGAAATATGGGAGTGAAATATCAAAATTCGAAAAAAAAAACCCTTTAAAAAACCTGGAATACTTCTTCCTCAGCACTTTTCAAGGGAAGGGAAGCCCTATGAACTTCGGTTTTAGGTTCGGATTAGAGAATTTCCGGGAACTTTCTCAAAAAGCCGAGAAATTTCCAGAAAATTCTGGAGGAAAAGCACATGGATGAACAGGCGGATGATAGGATCTCAAATTTTGGAATTCGTAACCCCACCCCTCGGTTTCGATTTTTTACTTGGGGTTGGGTGCATCATTGAGATTACCCAGGAAGATTACCCTGGAAACTCCCATTTCAGGATTCGTGGCCCAACCATTCGATTCCGATTTTTCACCTGCTTCTGGATGCATCATTGAGATTACCCAGGGTAAACGTGTCCACACCGTGTAAATTTACCCATCGTCAACAAGGGCGTCAACGCATTTACCCTGGCTAAGCTGAATGACGCATCCAGCGGCCCCATGCAAAATTGAGGTCACCCATGGTAAAATGGCTCCACACGCGAATTTACCCACCGTCAATATGGGCGCCGATGTGTTTACCCTAGGTAATCTCAATAAAGCATCCATTGGTGGCATGCACCATTGAGATTACCCGTGGTAAAAATGCTTAGAGCAAGCAAATTTACCTATCGTCAATAAGAGCGTCAACACGTTGACCCTGGGTAATCTCAATGACGCATGCAGGTCTTGGAGTGAGGTTCATGAAACATTAACCACACGATCAACTATGATTACCGAGTTTGGTTACCTTATAGGCTGCTTTGGCGATCGTAGGGATATGAAAGTTGATTTGTTACCCTTTTTTGGCAATTTTCCACGAATCCTAACCCAGGGTTCACGAAATTCCGAAGCCTATCCTGCTAGATCTCACACCAGAAAACCAGGCTTTTTCGCTTCACAGGAGGAATCCATGGGCAGAATAATCCAGGAAAAATGTCCAGAAAATTCTAACGTTTCGAGCAGCTAGTTAACCATGAGGCATAACAACTTCGTCGAAGACACTTAGAAAGCGATGTAATCTCCAAGTAATTACGAGTGATGTGTGATGTTCATTTTACTTTTCGATATCCACGCAGTAAACAGAACAGTACAACATCAGACAACTCGTCCTCAGGCCGTTGTGCCCTTTTGCACCGCGGCGAAAATACTAGTACACCCATTTCTAAAGAAGCACACGCTGTTTTGATCCCACTGGAATCCCATTAGCCCGCGGCTGCGTGGCTGCCGCGGGGCCGCGGCAGCGGAAAACTCCAAGTGCTCGTCTCCTTCCTGCTCCACTGGCCGACGACGACTACAATAACAACGCGAGCGACGGTCAGAGTACGCGTGCACTTTGCGCGCGCGTGTCGCCCGCGTGTCCTGTCCGCCGCGCCGAGCCGCCGCTCGTCTTGTGATTGGCATGGACTTTGCACTCTTAGTGCTTGCTTTCTAGGCGTTGCTAGCGCGGATTTCTGGATAGTACAAATCCTTGTGGCTGGGCAATTCGTCGAAAAGCCGCAGAGGAGTCTGGGAGAACTCGTTCGGCGCCAGCGATAATCGCGTATTCGGGCTGGCTAGAAATCACAAACGTATGGGGGAGGAAGGTACTGTGGGTGTCGATGGCGATTACTTCCCTACGGCCTCGAAAAGCACGTGCCGCGACCGCGCCGCTTGAGCAGGAATCCCCTCCAAGACAACAAACTATGGGGTGTTCGTGACAGTTAGTTAGTTTTCTTATTAGGCAACATCAAATGTGATGAGCGAATACCGACAGAACTCAGATTCTCCATTGCAGCGACGATTTCATCGTAAGCGGCGCGGTCGCGCAGCGTGCTTTTCGAGGCCGCAGACGGGTCACCGCCATCGACAACCACTGTATGAAGTATGATAGGTAGGGGAAAATGGGAGAAAAAGGATGGAAATGGCATTCTTTTCCACATAGAGAGCATGTGAACTGAGCTTTACTCATTTTTCTTAGGTTTTTCCAAAATTTTCCACTGGTTACCCGCAGAAACGAAATGAAATTTAGGGGAAAAGGCAAAATCCTCGAGTTTTCCTAATGAGATGAAAAGAAATTATCCACATGTTATGTGGAATCATAGAAAACTATGTAATTGACGCGGAAACGAAGGCGAACACGTGGCTCCCCTGATTTTCAGGGTTAAAGAGACCATGGGAAGAAAATATTGGTGAAAATAAGAAATCCAAAAATAAAGTAAACAGAAAAAAAAAAACGCAAAAAAGCGAGAGTGGGTGTGGGCAAGTGTGGGCAAGTGTGATTCTCAGCTGAAGACCAGTTATTTTCATATTTTTTTTTAAATTTTGGAGCACAAATATTCTATTTTATTTTTATTGTATTTATTTATTTTTTTCAATTCCGCGGCATCGGCTACAAGAATGTGGACAAGTGTGATTCTCAGCTGACTACATTTCGGAAAATTTACGATTAACGATTAACGAAAAGCAAAATTTTCGCCACGCACATCCCTGAGTGTATGGAATACTACCTGGATTTCCAACATTGTAAGGAAACTAATATACGGATGCTTCCAAAAAATCTCAGGCCTAGGAAACAAGGGTTTCCAGGCCTTTTATCAGGAGAAAAACTTCGGAAAATTTGCTCGTAAAATTCTATAAAATCTGTTGGTGAAATTCCGTACCTTGAGAGAAGAAGTTCATGAAGAATGCTCATGATTAATGAAAATTTGAAAAAAATATTTAAAAAAGAACAAAGAAATACGGGTGTGGGTCATGATGAGGTGTGGAAGGGCGGGGCTATACCTTTGTGATTGGGTTGTTCAAATGATAGGTGAATCACAGAATCAGGATCTGCCCCATTACCCAGGAAATCCGTGTAGTAATATTATTTGGCTTCAAAACCAGCAGAGAACAAAGGAGGGGTGAAATGATGCAAGATCCTTCCCTCAAAGAGAAAAAATTCCTAAAAACGCATATTTACAAAAATTTTACATGCGCATTAGAAAAAATCAAATGAAGAAGTCCACAATTACGTCCATGCACGAAAATTCCCGGATGTGAAATGAATGAAGGCACCAAAAGATTAATATGTATCACTGTGAAGAGAATGTCAATACAGGAAGTGCACTCCCTACTGGGAGTGCACTCCCTGCTGGAAGTGCACCAGCACTTCCTGTACGAAGTGCAGCTTCTTCAGCAAGTGCAATGGAAAACTCGTCCAGGCCCTGGTGGATATTGAAGAAAGTGTGTGACTGTTTTTCTGAGGACAAACACACAACAAACATCCAACACTAGGAGAGCGCCACGAAAAAACGCACAGCAGCGCTCTCCTGCGGCGCGGCGGGCTGGATCTGACGCAAGAGCCGGTATCGTCGTCGTCGTTCGGTCGCCCCACAGGGCGACCGTGCGATGAAAGCGAAAACCGCGCTAGTGGTGGAACTAGTTACGCGTCGTTGTCGTCGTGCGGTGGTATGGTGGCGTCGACAAGCCGGATTCAGCCAACTGCGATTCAGCCGCTCGAATCGCACTGCGTCGCGTGGCGTCGCATCGCGATGCCACCGCGATTCGGCGACGCCACCCTCCCATTTTTTTCTGGAGATGGCGGCGGAGAGGGATAGGGGGGGGGGTGGCTGGCCAAGATGGCGGAACCAGTCACGACACCACCCGACGCTGGCTCAGTCGTTCGCAACGACCGACCGTACCACCGAAAATGGAACGCGCCCCATCGACAAGTGTTTTGTGATGCAAACGAGATGCATGTCGTAAATGTTGTGTAAGTAGCAACCGACGCTTCGGAGGTGAGAAAATGAGGTAAACTGATCGCTGACGATGTTGCGATTGTCAGGTTGAGGTCAGAGATCGTATTCTGAAGGGTAAACCCGTAATACGTGGTGGAAAGAATTCGTGGAAAAATTCTTTGGATAAAAGTTCTGGGACGAATCAGTCACAAGAGTTTAGGCTCAGAAAATGAAATTTCAAGGAATTTCAGTCCGTTCATCTAATTTTGTATACCGGACACATTTTGCCGCTAGGCTACACCAAATAATGAGCAATACGATGAGAAAAATTTTGCTCAACTTTTCCAGGGCTAGGATTCATGATATGTTGACCCCGCGAATCAACGATGGCTAGTGTGATTGGATATTCCATAGACCACGTAATGTTGAGAGACGCAGGACGCAAAAATTGGTTTGCTAACCTGGTTTCGTTTGGGTTTGCGCTCATGAATCCTAGTCCAGTATGGATCTCCCACTCTTTTCACAAGAGAGAGCCACATATCAGTGATAAAGTTACACATGTAAGGTCAAAGGATAAAGTCATAGGATAAAGGATTAATAAAAATAATTAATAATTGAAAAAGAAAGCAAAGGATTAAGGACATACGATACATACGTAATTTTTTTTCAGTCTAAGGACATACATAGGATAGATTGTAAGGTTTTTTTAAAGGATAAATTGTAATTTATAGGAAGGATTTGAGAAATATTAATGAAAATCTGTGAGGAAATTGGACTATCCAGTGCCTAACAACTTGCCAACGAAATTAACAAAAAAAGGTCCAAAAAATCCAGAAACTTCCATTTTTCCAGGAATTTTTCCAAAAAGATAAATTTCATGTCATTGTGACATGTAAAGAATTGAGAACTACTTTGTCACCTTTTGAAATAGAAAAAATGTCCTATGTACCCTCCGTATAAGGACCGACCGAACTCGCTCGAACGACCGAATCCCGAACTAATCGACCATTCAAAGAATCAATAACCTGCAACGCGTAAGCGCAATCAATAGTCGGAGAAACACTAAACTTTTGGATGCGGCATGTAACCGGAAATATTTTCTAAAAATACTATGAAAAAAAAACAGAAGAAAATTAGGAAAATTTGGAAAAATAAGCCACTAAACTACCCGCTCGCTCGCCATTGGTCAGTGTTAAAGCAACCAATCAAAATTACCGGCAAGGAACTGATTGGTTCGAAGAAAGAAAGAAAATTTAGAAGAAAAATATTGTGGTAAATTTTGACAAAATTAAGTATAAAAATATTTATTAAGGCAGAATTTGACAAAAAGTTAACCCAAATCTCCCCAGAAAATCCAGGAAACAGGTAATCCACCATCACATTAGAAAATCCTTCCCCCCCCCCCTCCCCTAAT
>JARK01001407.1:248848-263875 GCA_000688135.1 Ancylostoma ceylanicum | reverse complement strand
GGGGGGGGGGGGGGGGGGGGTCGAAGGAATCCATGGAATTGACAGGATCTCTGCTGCTGATAAGGGAAATTACTCAAAGTATGGTGAATAGATGTAAATAATCCTTTGGAATTCCAATCACATTCCATATCTTTCAGGAAAAAACTTCTGGAAATAGAAAGGAAAAAATAAATAATCAAGAAAAGGGAAAAAATCCACTAAATATGATTTTTCTGCTTTTCTTGGTAATTCATTTTTATATCATTTTCTTCTAAAAAATGCTCTAAATATCAGAAATCTGTTTCTTTCAAAATTTCTTCGGCTAAATACAGTTCCTCATTCGCACATGATATTTCCAGTTTATCTCCATCATTTTTTATTTTTCTTCTAATTTTTTACAGTTTATACTTCATTTTATTGATATTGGCATACTTGTGGTTTGTTTTATACTATATGTACAAATTCTTCCCCTACTACATACCCATTTTTCCCAATTTTCCCAGAAGAACCGATGGCGGAACTTCGAGAGCAAATGCCAAGAATTTCCAAGAAAAAGCTTCCTCAGAAAAAATAACCGTGAAAAAGAATGAAGGGCGGACTGCAGCAACTGCCACGAAAATTTTTTTCTGCGGCAAAAGTGAAAGGTGGGAAAAAATCAGGGTTCAAAAGAAAATTGTCCGTCAGGATGCCCACAGCTCTAGGAAAAAATCTAGCAAGGATAACAATGAGAAAGAAGAAGTCCTTTAGAAATCTCAGCTCAATGAAGTGGGTGGATATATTGAAGAGTCTCTATGAGGACAAAAAATGTGGGCGTGGCTTATCCATATTTCACGGATGCGAGTTGTGTAAAGAATTACATGTGTATTATGAAGGCAGAACAGCAGAGGAATTCGTGAACTTTCTATTATAGAAAGATCTGCAGATGCCGGCTCATCTGAATTGGACGTGTTTGTCGAGCAAAAATTGATGAACTCTGCTCTCTTCACCATAATTTATCATGGTTTCCTGAGACAAATCTTTCGAGCATAGCATGCTCATCTTAACCCGGAAAACTCGTCCATTCCTGAGCCTCAAGAAGGTAAGAACCTTTCCGAGAACATTCATGAATCTCATCACCGACCATAAAATTGAAAAAAAAAACACCTACGCGCCGCTCTTGAATTTTTACTTCAGCATTTTTGGCCTATTTGCGGATAAACTCATTTATTTACTAGTAAAACTTCCAGGAAGAAAGAATCAAGGATCAGAATACGCGCGCCATTAATCCTCAAAAGACACCAACGTTTAGCAAAGGCGAGCCGGTGGCCAACATACGTAATCCTCATTGACGTCAAATCCACAGCACGTCATATAGATGGACATGGACAACGGTGCATTCGTGGAAAACAGGACCCTAGCGACCAAAAACGCAAAAAAAAAATTATTCAACCATGAATGGACCCATGTGGCAGGGAGGAGGAAGGGAGGAGGAAGAAGGAAGAATGTCATGAGCAGGAGGAAGAGAAGGAAGAGGAGAAAGAGGAGCAGAAAAGGAAGGATTGATCTCGTAGTGAGGACCTTGTTCATCGACAGAGATAGCTGAGGAATTATAAGAAAGGTTTTATCTATTTTTTTCCTGGGAAAGAAGAGGTCTGCTATGGAAATTGTTGGAAATAGAAAAATGAAAATGGACAAAATCCACAAAAAAACCTAGCAGTGGGGAGATTACCTCAAAAATAGGCCACCACCAGGGGTTGTGTGCATCATAGGCATCACCCAGGGTAAACGTGTCAATAGCCCACAAATTTACCCATTATTAACATGAGCGTCAACACGTTTACCATGGGTAATCTCAACGATGCATCTAGGCCCAGGAAAATAGAGAGATAAAAAATAGAGAGTCATACCATCCACGCCCCCCAAAGATTAAGGGATTTGAGGGTGTGTGAGGGATGATTCCAGGGATTATCTGGCTTTTTGAGGCATTAAGCCAACATGAAAAGGCTCTCAGTCATGTGCATTTTGCAGCCGTTTTGCAGAAAAATTTCACACAACAAAATGAAATTTGCAATTTTTACCATGTATTTTTGGATCTTCGCCGCGGAGTGGTTTGGATTTCCACAGTGGTTTGAATATTTCCAGGGATATTTGGCTCATTCACGACTTCAAACCATTTTTGGGTAGCGATTTGTCGATCGGTTTGATCTTCAATTAATTTTCTAGTAGTAGCTTTTTCTAGTTAATTTTCTCAAAGGTCTGTCCGGTAGTGCCAGGTCAAAGTGCAAAAAAAATGCCCGGATTAAATGTTAGGTTTGGCTAAATTCGTCCAGAAATACTGGAAGGCCATGGAAATCTCTGCTAATATTAGCGAGTTGGTAAAACACCTGGATAAGTTTCCTGACGCTTTACTTGCATAACACTCAATGCAGAAGTACTGGGAATAAGAAACCGTTCAGATTGAATTTTATGTCCGGATAAATTTGTCCAAAGGTTTAGAGAGCCACGCACATTTTGGGCTGGAATTAGCAAGTTGTCAGAACACCTGGATAAATTTTTCCGACGCTTTACTTGCATGAAATTCAACACAAAGTCACTAGGAATACACTTAAGAATCCCACGCTCGAAGGAGTGGCCCTTACCAGTACGTTATGACTTGGCTAAACTTTTCAATTCTTGGCTACAATTGTCCGGAACTGCTCTATTCTGGCTAAATTTATCCACTAATTGTGAAAGTGCGCAAACATTTCAGCTGGGATTAGCGAGTTGGTAAAACACTTGGACAAGTTTCCTGCCGCTTAACTTGTTAGAAATTCAGCACAAAGGTACTGGTAATACGCTTAGGAATTGTATGGCCAGAGGAGGTGTTGGATAAACTTATCCATTTTTGGCTACAATTGTCCGGAACTGCTCAATTCAGGCTAAATCTTCCCGGAATATCCGGAAAATCTGCAAGAAATTTCAGCTGGGCCTGGCTCTCCACAGTGTCTTTCAGTAAGAAACACGGAAAACTCGTCCAAATCCGTGGTTTTTCATCACGAAACATCAGGAATCTTCTGCTCATCTGACGCCACTTCCATAGCATCGGATCGCGTCTCATCGTCGTAAACAAATAAATGAATGGCGTAAACAAAGAATTATGTGTTGTTTTTCTACTATACCTCGATGGTGATTAGGAACGTATGCAGATTAGAGAAAGAGCTCAGACAACAGCAGAACAACTCGAAATCGCCAGTTAAATTGCAGTTAAAACGATAAAAATGGGAATTTTTCAGAACATGTAGGCACGGATCGATACCTATCTAAAGCATTAAAATCCCAGAAAAGGCTTGGAACACGAATTTTCAGCACAATAGCACATTGTCAACAGAGGTAGCTGGGGAGAAAACGATAACATCACACCACCTCTCGTTTTCACGTGCATGTCCTTCAAAACGAGATGAACTTACAGATCATAGATCAAGGGAAACAGGAAAAAACAGGGAGGATAGACGAATTTCTGGGAAATTTCAGGAAAACAACAAAAACAGATCTCCTTTGCCCACCCTAAAATTGAAAAATGGCTGGTTTCCTATGAAAATTTCCATCTTTGGGATGATATGTGAGGAATAATTCCATGGAAATCTCCAGTTCCCTCAAGATTTGCCCTATTTCATAATGTCTTACCCCAAAAACCTTAGAAAAAAAGAAAGATCACGGAAAAAGCTGTTTGCAGCTAAGCTCCGCCCACAAAAGTGACAGATATCCTAGGTGCATCCCCTGAGCAGTTTTGGAAAAATACGGTCGCTCCGCATCCACCACCCTGAAAGAGAAACGCTCCCCGTGTTTTTCACCTCCCCTCTGGAACAACATTCAATTCCGCAGCGAAATAGCGTTGATCGCCGAGAGACGCAAAGAATCGTGTATCGTGGCCGCGCTGATCTCTGTATGAGAGGCGCTTTTATAGATTACTCAACGAAATAGTATGGGATGGTGAAGAGACGCAGACAGCGTGCAGCGAAATTGGCGTTTGCATGTTATGAAAAGACATTTCCAAGGATATTTTTAGCCGGCGCGAAGTTCAAATAAACGTTTTTCTTGAAGAATAAACAATGATTTCAATGTGGTTTGTTGGCTCAGGGAAAATGGTTAGGATAAAAACTTCAAGTGGGAAATTCCCTGGGAAAATCCAGGAATCTGAGGGTGCGGAGGAAAAAGGCAGATATCTCTTAAAAGGGGAAAAATGAGCAGATTATTGGAAGTTTACCGCTTTTCCACGAGCCACGGGGGAAACAAAATATAATAGAACGGGAATTGACGGCGCAAATTCTGGAGGTCATTGAAACTAGTAGGTAACTTGCATGTTAAACAAATCAATCAACCTTCCGCAAAAACACAGAGTACACATTGCGAAGATATATCATGTTTACATATACTTCAAGGGCTTCGCGGGTCTTTTTCAGTTGCAAAAATAGATGTCAAGCAATGATAGCAGCAGAAACGCCGGAGAATTTCTCTTGGGTAATCGATAAAGCGAAAAAAACAAGTATAATGAGGGATGCTACTATTTGTGAGACCTAAGCTTCGCCCACTTTTCAAGGAAACAATTTGTCTAAATACGCAAGTTTTTACAAAGAAATCTGATGATAATGATGATTAAGGCGGCTGGAACAAAGCCAAAATATTATATATTTTGGCCAAAAAATGCGCGGGAAAAAGCGTGGATTCGGAACTACGGCAGGATATCACTGTCCAGCCATTGGTCCATCTTGAAAAAAAAAATAAAAAAGATATCAGAAAAGGACCTTAACACTGATAAAAAGAGGCCAAAATTAGGTTCACACAAGGGCTTAAGTTCACCGAGTGGATATCGCGACATTCGCAGCACAATAGCAGCAAGACCTGCGAGTAGATCACAATCTAATAGTATTGTCATAGAATTTAACATTTACTAGTCGAGGCTTCTTTTCAAACGTTTTTTAATTTTTTTTTCTCGAATTTTCAATTTTTTTCAAACAATCTATATCTGGAAAAAGTCCTGAAAGAGACGCACGGCGCGAACATAGAAGATTCAAATTTCGAGGATACTGTAACCGTTGAAGTCTGCATGGAAAAGCTCGCCACTTCAGATGGCAAAACTCATGAGGGATGGCCTAATCTGAGCGATAGATAAGCTGTCGAAGTGAATTTTGGATTACGGTAGGTCTAGAAGTCCGCAGAGGGGCTGAAACAGCAAAATTTCGTTCAAATTTTTTTTTTGAAAAATTTGCAAAAAATTTCCTGTTTCACGCCAGTTACTATAGAAAGGGAAGGGAGCCGCTTCGATTCGCTCTTTGAGTGCCCGAGTATTCGAATTGTGATGGTGTTCGAGGAATCGATATTGTATTCTCTGTAAAAGTTCGAATATTCGAATGGTAAAAAATTCAAACTTCTCGGTTTTTTTTCAAGGCTATTTGTTCGAGCAAAAGCGCGAATCGATTTGTTCGAACGTTCGTTTGAAATTATTTGCAAAAAATTTGGGTATAGGACGTTATTGCTGGAGTGAGAGGCGCGGACTGGTCATATGATTGGCTAATTGGATGAGCTGACCATTCGTAGAGCTCTGCCGCACCGCCCCTTCCAAGAACAACGCTCCACACCCAAAAAATTCATTTTATGTACGGCCGTTCAGAAAAAAAAACTTCTCATGTAAGGTACCCCAGAAAAGGTGTTAGAGTTGAACATGAGTATACTTTTCTATGAAATAATCTGCTGCGAACTGAATTTCGAATATTCGAATGATCGAATTCTCCCACTTCGAATAATTGGGATAATCGAGATTTTTGCGAGTTCTCGAATGACAGGCTCATCCAAACAAGGAGAAGTGAATTGCCTATTGGACACAAACATTGAAACAATGGGGAATACGAGTTATTCGAGCATTCATTTGAACATTCGAGCACCAAAAGCTGAATTTCTTGCGAACAATGGTCCCAACGAACCCCAATGATCTGCTGATTCTGAGAGACCTCAACGTATTCTGGATTAGAACGCTCACTAGCCGGGAAAAAGCCGCGAGGTGAACGTCACCTCGGACACAATACAGCCTGTACAGCTGCATGTTTGCTCCGCGTACGGCTGTGAATAGCACAGGGTTGACGGGCTGGCCGGCTGGCCAGCCCGCCACCGCGCTATGTATAGCTCGGAACCGGAATGGATCCGAGAAAATTGCACGTTTCTGTACGAATTGCACAGCTAAACGCCTTGTGAACGTGCAGCGGCGGCGGCTGCCAGGTACACTAATTGCCGAGATCGGCGTTCCTCTGAGAATAGAATTCACACAGAGTGACGGATGGATAATCTCGTTATAGTTCGTACGATGACGTAATGTTGGATTTAATTAGGTGAAGAGTTTGGCTTGACTAATACCTCGGTTATTCAGTGATATCCAAAAACGATGGCCAGCCAATGACAAAAAACGCCATTTCTCTAAGGAAAAGAAGTAGATATCCAGAATTTTCCAGAATCATACACTGAATATCTGGAGAAAAGTGGATTTTTCTAAAAAACAATCAGATAAATAGACAAAGATCAGTCCTAGGGCTAACGCAAAAAATATAATCCCTCCTCAGGGCACTCACAATCAGGCTCAAAATGACGATAAACCATCAATGGGCGAAAAATGTTGACCATTTAGTTAAGCCAGGATTATGGGAGTGGAACCTTACGTAAGTACTTTTCTCTGAGAAAAATGCTCCCAGAAAGAATCATGGATTATAAAAGCTTAGCTAAATCCTGGATTTTCCTAAATTTAAAGGAAAATGACGCCATGAGCCTTTCCCTTTGAACAGGGGTTCTCTCTGAACGTGGGAAAACAGCTGAATAGAAATCCAGAAAGGTTCGCTGAGCATTAAATGTTGAAAAAAATGGAGAAAAAATAGCTTCTGATGGAAAATTTCCTAATGTCAAGGGCGTTCCACTGTGCGCTTTGAGGAAATTGACGAAAAAAAGAAAACTTCACTGAAGTGTCCTCCAAGGCACCACTATTTTCCAACTTTTCTTTCCTAATCGTGGAAAAATACAGATTTTCCGAGGAAAAATGGCCAAGAATACTGTGTTTTTTTTTTCAGGAAAAAGGTAAAAACCAAGGGTCAGAGACCGCATGCATCATTGAGATTATTCAGGGTAAACGTGATTAACCTGGCCCTGGGTGCAACAGTGAGATTACCCAAGGTGAAGATATTGACACCCGTGCTACAGATGGGTAATCCGTGCGGTATTAACACGTTTACCTTGGGTAATCTCAGTGATGCATGCGGCTTCTGGATAATCTCAATGACCCCACTAATTTTCCCGAGCGGCAACGCAATTACCCTGGGTAATATTAATGATGCTAGACTCGGAAGCAATCCTAGGGAAAATCTTGGAGATGGGAAAAAAGGTTTTTTGTAGACGAGATACCTCAACATGTTAAGAAAATATGCTTGGAAAAGCTCGCTAAACCACTAACGCACGTTTTAGGCCTTGCTAAGGCCCTACTAGGGAAAACTTGAAGAGCTTTTCGTAGGCCTAGCAAGCCGCTAAGGTGGATTTTGGGAAACATTTCCAGGAAATCCATAATGAAATGCCAAAGGTTAGGGAAAATGGAACGCTCGCACTGCTGCATCAAGAAAATTTTCTTAGGTTCCCAGAAATTTATAGAAAATCCTAGGAAAATCAATGCCGAAAAGATAGTGGAAAATCAGCTCAGCACACAGGTAAGCACTTGGCAACCAGGTGCCGCATTCATCATTGAGATTACCCGGGGTAAGCGCGCCGAAACAGCCCGAATTTATCGATAGTTAACACTTTTACCCTGGGTAATCTCAACGATGCATCCTGGTTCAGGCTATCCTAAGAGCAGTTCACGGTGGCATGCATCATTGATGCTACCCAAGATAAACGTGTTCACACCGCACAAGCTTACCCTTCGCTAGCAAAGGGGTCAACACATTTACCCTGGGTAATCTCAATGACGCATACAGGCGCAGGACAACTAACACAAATCGTATCGCGCCTCAATGGCCGGTGGTCAGTCGGGCTCGTGTAATACTATCCGAACAACACCGTGGACGCTTTAACGACAACAATACCACGCGGCGAGGAGACAGCTCTTGAAAAGCGCCGTTCGATCCAGACGATCCACAATTCTGCAACGGAAATGGGACACCTTGGACCGGGCGCGGGCTAAATATAGCCCTGAGTCAACAGGAGTAGCTGGAGTTGGGCAGGAAGGGAGGAAAAGCATGGACTTGTGGGACGACAACCTGAGCCAAATTCTGTTTGGAGCAGAGCTTCGACCAGGGTTAACTACAAGTTAAAGTGTCCGATGACGTCACAACCCTGCCACAGTGACACGTGCACACGTGCATGAAATCAAAGTGAAATCAAGGTCTCAACGTTCGATGACCCAAAAATCGCGGCGCTCGTCCCGCCGCGGGTCGAGGTTGTGGTGGGTGAAAGTGGAGTAACGACAAGCGAAAACGGAGCAAGCGATCTCGAAATAACTGTGTGTGCGTCCCAGAAAAATTGTGGCGCTATGGCCTAGATTGAGGTGTTTGCCGGGCAGTCCGGGGAGCCATCCGGGAGCTGAGGAGAGGGCTACTCGGGAACGAGCATGAGTGGAAAAAGGAGGAGGAAATGAGGAAAATAGTGAGGAAAGAAGGGAGGATTATGAGCGAACGATGTGGAGAAAGTGAAAAAAAATTTGAAAGAAATAACCTCAAAATAACCTTAACAAAGCTCAAGTCATAGTGAAAATGCTGGCAATTTGAGACGGAAAACTCTTCCTCCTAGGTTCCACGACAACTCGTCCATCACCGTGAGTTATCCTGGAAAAGCTGTCCCCACTGATCCAGAACGGAGGAGTTCTCTGTCCTAAAATTGTCCCAAGGTCATGTTCGTTTTCATTCTCAAGGTAGAGGTGGACGAGTTCTGTTGGAGAAAATGGGCGGAGCACTCGCTCATCTCCGCACCAGTGGGAGGAGCCGAAATTCTCGAACTTCTCTTACTATCTTCGATCATCTTGTAGTGATAAATTTCCCTAATCAAGCCATTTTCGTTGCAAGGAAACTCGCCCATCCTGGGAAATATCCAAATTTTTTGCTCATGGAACTGATTCCCGGACAACTCGTCCATCACCCTGACTTATCCTGGAAGAGCTGTAAGATCCTCAATGGTCTAGAATGGACGATTACTCTGTCCCAAAGTTGTCCCAAGCTCATGTTCCCCTTCATTCTCAACCATTCGCCACTGTAGAGATGGACGAGTTCTCCAGCAGCCGGAAAACTCGTCCATCTCCGGACCAGGGGAGGAGCCGAGCTTCTGGGGCTACCTTCGACCCTCTTATAGTGATAAATTCCCCAATCAGGCCATTATCGTCGCAGGGAAACTCGTTCATCTTGGGGACGATCCAAATTTTCTGCTCATAAAACTGATTCCCGGACAACTCGTCCATCACCCTGAATTATCCCGGAAGAGCTGTTCACACTGACGCAGAAGGGACGATTTATCTGTCCCATAATTGTCCCAAGTTGATGTTCTTTTGATTACCAACCAACCGCCATGCTAGATATGGTCGAGTTCTCCAATGGCGGGAAAGCTCGTCCACCAGGAGGTGGAGCCAAATTTCTAGAACTGTTTCAAAATTGTGTTTTATTTATAAAACCCTCTAATTAAGCCATTTTCGTTGCGGGGAAACTCGTCCATCCTGGGCACAATTATAGTTTTTCGCTCATGAAACTGATTCCCGGACAACTCGTCCACTCTGGACTGATGGAATAGGCACAAACTTCAAGGATTAAGTTAGTACTCATGATTTTACAGCGAACCTTGCATGAAAAACTATCCCTGTGACCTTTTACACCAAAAAAAGGGGCGTGAAAAGCTAGTCCGAGCTCCAATCAATAAATCAATAATTAGTAGCATGTAGTAAGAGTAATGAAGTCGGATTTTCGCGAGCACACGCGTATAGGACGTAGAGGGCGCGCTGTAGGCGAAACTGGATTCATGTGGCGATCTCCTCATCCGACGAGTCATCGACAAGAAATGGAGCTGGTTTTCGTGTGTGGATGCGAGCGTGAAAAAATTGCCGGAAAAAATCCAGAGGAGGATAGTTGAAAAAAATGAGAAAAAAAAAACGTTGAGCGACGACGGCTCTAAGGAGGCTGCGACAGATCCTGAAAATTTCTGGAGCAGAAAGTACAGGCAGGGGGCTTGGAGAAAACCGGAAATGACTGGTCAAATAGCGCAAGAAAATTTGGAAAAAATACCGCTGCTGGGAAAATCAAAGGTAAAAAAGAGAAAATATGGAAATCCTGAAAATCGGCCGGTCATTGGAATTTCCTTTCCAGGAAATCCAGATCGAAATCTGCTGAAAACCGCTAGAAAAATGGGAATTTCTATCCAAAAAACACAGAAAAGCCACAAAAAATCCTGGAAAAATACGTGAATCCAGAAAAACTGGGAACGTACCTGCCGAGTTCCCGACAAATTCCTCGGCGACGCCAGGTTTCGGTCGCGACGCTGCTGCTGCCGCAGCAGCGGCTGTATGCGACGGCACAGGAATGGCTGCGAAGGAGCCGGAGCAGCTTTGATAGCGGCTGAAATCCAGGAACACTCGGATATCAGTAGCCAGGAAAACTCGGATAAAGCAAGGACGAGTTTTACGGCGGAAAATCACTGCGGAAAATGACTCGTAAAATGAGAGACAGAGCAAAATTTCGACATATTTGTTGAGTTTTTTCTCGGCAAAAAGGATTGATCGATCCAGAAAACTGGACAAGTTTATCCAGAGAAGCTGCGACCCAGCTGGAAATGAGAAATATGCATGAATAAACATAGTAATCATAGTAGGAAAGTAAGGAAGAGGGACGAAATGCTACAAAAAAGGAAACGGAAAACGACTAAAGAAACAAATAGAAGCTCCGGAAACTTTTTTCCTTGGCAAAATTATAGTAATCGATCAAAAAAGCTGGAAAATTTATCCAGAAAAGCTGTGACCCAGCTGAAAACCAGGAATATGCATGAATAAACGTAGAAATCAGGAAAAATTGAAAAAAAAGTGGCGAAATGGTCGGGCAGCGGAGGGGGGGGGGCCGAGAGGTAGGGCAGCGGCAGTGACATCTGCTCGGTTCCGTGCCCACCAGGCGGTGATTATTCATAATCCTGGAAATTTGGATGGCAGTCATAGCGAATGGATTAGCTTTCAAGGACAAATTAGAATGAATTTTGAGGGAAAATGGGAAATTTCTGGGAAAAGGGACATCCAGGCTGCATGGAACAGCTGTGAAGAAACCATCAGAAAATATTTTGCTTGATAAATAGTAAATTAAATAAATAAATCGATGAATGAATGAATGAATGAATGAATGAATGAATGAATGAATGGAATGAATGAATGGATGAATGAATGAATGAATGAATGGAATGAATGAATGAATGAATGAATGAATGAATGAATGAATGAATGAATGAATGAATGAATGAATGTGGATGAATGAATGAATGAATGAATGAATGAATGAATGAATGAATGAATGAATGAATGAATGAATGAATGAATTGAGTGAATGAATGAATGAATGAATCGATGAATGAATGAATGAATGAATAGATACCAAGCCAAATAGTCCACATCACGCCGAGGTGCAGTAAAAGCCGGACGTGGCATCAGAAATTTTTTTTAGATCCTGGAAAAACTAACGGAAATTCAATGTATCCATGGCTAGGATATTAATATTTCACTAACATTTTTTAAAGAAATTTACTGATATTTATTTTATAATGCTAACTACACATAATAATTATTAATGTCATGATTATTTTATGACACGATTTTTACAGTTCAAAAAAAATCTCCTGAAATTCCAGGAGCAATAAGAAAAGACCCGCCCCCCAGAAAATCCAGAAATTCTGGACGAGTTTTCCACCCAGCGTATAACTTCTGGAAAAGTCGAAGCAGCCGAAAAGATAACGCCGAGGTCCATGCGCTAGACGAGATTGTTCACGGAGAAAACCCGCTCCGATCGATCGATCGCTGAGCAACCCTTGATCTCTGGATCGACTGGGTTCTGAACTATTGGGACAAATGGTACATTTTTCACAGCAGTATAGGTGATTGTTGAAAATTCAGGAATTTCTCCAGGAACATTACAATGGTTCACTAATTCTTGGGAAATTCGTCGAAAAGCTGATTTTTCCGACCAGAAATTTACATGTTTCCATGAGATAGCAACAAAACGCTGGGATAATCATTGTTGCACTGATTTTGGGTAGAAAACCTGTTCCAATTACAATTTTTCCGGCTGCGGGATGGATTTTCCTGGATTTCCGAGCGAGGCATTGTGGATTTAAGCGGGAAGAGGGAAGGGAAAATGGAAAATATTCGGAAAATGTTTGAGAAAACGTAGATTAACAGATGTATAAAAACACAAATCGAAGTGTAAACAAAGGAAAAAAAACGGAAGAAGAACAACTCGAGAAGAAGTGGTTTAATCATTTTTAAAACACGAATAAAAAATCCGGAAAATTCAGGAAATGAAACTTGGGAAATAGCAGCGAGAATATAAAGAACTAGTGTTTTCCGTGGTGGTCGGAAGAAAATCTGGAAAAAAATGAGAAAAATCTAAAAATAAGCAAAAATGAGGCGAAAGAAAATTCATGATGATGACCTAAAAGTGGTGGATCACCCGATATAAGGAATTTAACAATCTTTAACACAAGAAGTTCCCAACTTTTAAGCCGCCCTGAGATCAAAGATCAAACCGATGCTTCCGCGGCTGCTCTGCGGCATAAATCCTGAAACCATTTGCCGGACCAAAAACCTTAGAACTGCTCGGGTGGTCGTACTCTGGGGAGCTATAGCTGTCGCTGCGGCGATGTGCTCGCCGCGTTCCGACTCCTCTCACTGCGTTCGATTTCAATTCCACAATGAGGTCCTGGCATGAAATTTGATACCCGGGTTGGACTTGGGTAAGGTGAGCGTCACTATTAGGGCCGAAGCATCACCAAGGGTACCCATGGTAATTGTATAATCGCGTTAACATACCAAAAGGTGCCCTTTACCTAGTGCCCATCAGCAGGGTTACCCAGACGTGGCGTTATCGATATCCAGCACCTTCCATTTGGTAATCATGCCCGTAGGGAGTATCCTTCTAGAGATGCATTCGGGCCCTAGATGAACCTCTCGGATGGTTTCCACATGTACGAGATAGTTACCTACGGTCAATTATTTGTAGAGAAACCATGGAAAAATCCACGAAAACAGCTCGGAAAACCAGAAGAAGAAAGAAGGGGTAAAGTAAAGAGGATGATATGCAGGGTAAGGTACAGAGTTGAGTTAAGGAAGTAAGATTGAAGGCAAAGGTCTTCGCGATGTACAGAGGCCAAGAACGCTGTCCAGCGACACTTACTGCGCTATCCGGAACCCAATATGGTTACATAAAAACTCGGCGAAAAAATCATCTTTATACCAATGTTAAGATCACTAAAAACAAGTAGATAATGTTGACATAGAGAGTTGCTGTAGAAGATGATAAGTAGGGGGAAGAACAGAAATAGCATGGGATCACTGGAGACGCAGACATGAGGAGTGAGCCAGTGAGCCTCAGTTTCAACAGGAACGAAAATGTCTCTCAAGTAGAACAAAAAGTATGTGAGACTCGCGGCTGAAGGGGTGAATATCCTGGAGATCATTCCCTGAGGACAAAAAAAAACATGGCTTTTCACCTGGGGTAGTACCGTAACCATGAAAAACCAGAGCAACATGACAGTGCCCCTTCGGAAAACTGCAAAATTTTCAATTTTTCCAGTGAAATCCACGGAAATTTCAGGGAAGTAAGTGACAGAGTGAATTTCAATTCATAAGAAATCGATTTGAGGCAAAATTGCTGGCCCAATCAATCGATAATCCATCAACGAAAGGAAATATCCGTGAACGCGAGGCGGCAGGTATCATATCCACGACGCTGACGGACGCGAAACCTCGCGGCGATTTTCGCTCCACGATGACGTCAACAACACCGTAACCCCGCGACGAGTGTATGTAAGGTAATATCCACCTCCGGTTTTTCCGCCATTCATTACACTATACTTATTGATTTTTCCTCGCTCTTCTACCCCATAGTATCGATTTTTCTTGTGATCATGGAACAATGCAAGTAAGAGGCTACTAATAAAGCCACCATAGCGTAAAAGACGATTTGGCAGCGGGCCAACCAAGGGACTAAATGCACAATCAATGGGGCGCGGGGCCCGCGACGGGGCTTGGAAGGTCCGCGACGACGCGAAAGTGCCATTGCACGTGGAAGCACCTCGCGTGCACTGGCGGCACTCCATCCATCTGGACGCAATATCCTCGCGCTATGCTGTGTGGATTTCGCCAAATCGGGCTGTGGCGCTCCTTTTGAGGCTATATTTAGCCCCGCGGTGCAAGGACATTCTATAAGTTTTCGTGTAAACATGGATTATCATGGAGAACTTTGCTTGAAAAGCTTGGCTTATGAGTGAAAATTGGGAAAACAACATGGAATACGAGTTAACAATAGTAAAACCCGTCAGTAACAGTGAAAATATCGAAATAGCACGAAAATTTGAAAGGAATCCTCTTCTGAATATAGCCTTATGCATGCTTACGACTTTTTCCAAAGGGAAAGCGAGCACATTCTGGGAAAAGTCACCCTGTTGAAAAAAATTCCAGGGAAAAACGATGCAACAGAAGTTTGCCACAGCTTTTTCCAGATATGGACATTATACCATCAATTTACCCAAATTCACGAAAATTGTTCAGCTTTCACGCAGGGCCAGACGCAGGAGTTGCTATCCAGGGGGTGGGGGCGTGGGAAAAATGGCAACTCGGCCACTCCGTGGAACTGGATGGAAAATGAAAATAATGAAAATATTAATTAGAGTACTAAATAATCAATAACAATTGTTAAAAAACAATAACAAGTCACCATTCCTTTTTTCGGATATAGGCAGAATACCATCAATTTAACCAAATTCATGGAGATTGTTTAGCCTTCAGGAAGGGCCAGACGGAGGAGTTAGTACCCAGGGCGGGGAGGAGGGGGGGGG
>JARK01001407.1:203481-241721 GCA_000688135.1 Ancylostoma ceylanicum | reverse complement strand
GGGGGGGGGTCGCGTCCTAGGAAGCTTGACGAAGACGACATGGCCCCGTCGTGTCGGAACGGGTTCTCGGCCCCGAGAACGACCCACGGCGGGCTGCTGCTGCTGCTCGCTGGCTGCGTCGCTGTGTGAAAACAAAGAACTACGACTGTTTTCCAAACATTCAGCTACTTCATAATAGGGGGGCACGGTATGACGTGATGATGACAAGGAAAACTCGTCCAGCGCCGCGGCGGGAGGGGAGTCAACTGCCACTTGGCAGTTGTCCTTCCCCAAGAAGCTGTGCTAGCATCAAAGTTAGCATGTACGACCACTGCTGAGCACGTCTCAAGCCTAACCACTGTATCCCGGGGCAATGGGAAACTCGTACAACGGCGGGAGCTTGTGATAGAAATTCGAGACATCAAAGTGCAAGAGGAGAATGGCCACAAAAACAGAATAGGAACAACAAAAACGTGGGCGCCATAGTAAAAGGGCAAGAGAATGCGGCAAAAAGTCACGATACAATGCTACTGCGGCCAATATTAAATGGAGCGTGGATTGTGGATTAGAGCACACTGTGTTGCAATATTTTATGCCTGGGGTTATGCATTGGATTCTGCAAACGAAATTTTACCCCTCCCCCCTCCCCTTCCCCTTATAAGTTAGCGTTGCCCGCTTGGCCCTGAAGTCAGGATTTTTCCAAAATTCATGCTTTCAATTACTGAAAAATCCTCTCTCTGATGACTGAGTGAATGGAATGCTTTAAAACACATTTCCAGCACGGATTAGCATGGATTTTTATCCTGGGAAGCAGGAGACCTATGAGGCTGGTCAGAAAAAAATTTCAAGGTTTAATCACCACGTTCACAATTGCCAAACTTTGCAGGTAAAAGCCTCATTTCATATTTCGGAAAGTTTTCTCACTAGAGGAAAATAGGCCGAGAGAAGTAATTAGAAAAAGCTGAAACAGATTTTTTGAAGGTTCGAAAAGTGATTTGGAAGCCAAAGGAGCGTGCATATGAGACAAATATGTGTGTAAATTGTAGAACTAGTTGATCGAGTAAGAAGAGGAGAAGCAAGTACACGAGAAAAGGGTGATTATGTAGTAGGCAAATTATCTAATTAATTAATTCATCCGATTTTTTCTTGGAAACTGAGAAGCCCCTGAAAGAAGAGGGGAAAAAGAGGGATTAACTTCGTTGTTATAGGCGAATATAGCCTGAAATCTAGAAGAAAAGAAAAATGCTTTTCGACCTATAAGCTGTAACAAGACATTTTAGAAGAATTTATAAAAAATCTAAAGCGATCGTGGTACTTCCTCGTCTGTTCGCACGAAAAAGAAACTGAAGATATAGGAAACCTCTTGAAACCTTCTCAAGAAATAAATTTGAGGGTGTCTGCACTTTTACCCTGAGTAATCTGAACAATACATGCTAGCCCTGGATGTATTATTGGGATTACCCAAGGTGGACTTATTGATGCCCGTGTTAAAGTTAGGTAAATTGGGGGTGCCAATAGGTTTACCCAAGGTAATCTCAATGATACAGCCGGCCGCAAGGCTGCAAACAGAGGACGCGCCTGTATTCAGAAAAAAGACAGTGGATAGAAGGAAAAAGCAAGGAAAAAAATCAAGATTATCAATTACCTCTGAGGTAATCTTCTCTATGATTCGCTAGTGAAGTATGCAACGATCTTAGCATCGAGGGAAGGTCTGACAAAATTAGGGGAAACGTCAAGATTGAAGAGAATTTCTTTGATCCCCTCATGGAAGAGACACGTATGCAGGTGGAAATTTCATACAATTTTCAATAATAGCAAGTAAAAAGATGACGTATTTGTCATTGACACCTAGTTGGCACAATATTTGTATTTCTGGCAGTTGGCCACAAATGAAGTCCTTCGATTTCTTCCCCTGTTTCCTTTTTGGATATTTGGTTCAAGGAAACTTTTTAGTGGAAATAAATGAGCAAACTATTGAATGAATGAATGAATGAATGAATGAATGAATATAATAAATAAATAAATAAATAAGTAAGTAAATAAACAGGCAAACAAGTTGAGAATAATGCGAGAATAATGCTGTGAGAAGCTCCAGAAAAAATGGGAACGCAAAAAAAAAGAAGAAGACCATAAGAAAATTTATTGATGTAGGAGCGGAAGGGAAAATCCAATAGATCTCCATGAGAATCCCCAAATACGGATAAGTTTCCACCAGTTTCACCACTGCCAAAATGTGCTGCCCAATCCGCGCAGTTCCTCGTTGGGGCCCTCGAGGATCGAAACAGGATGAAAGCGGCGATGTCCGTGTGTGTGTGAGGGTCGTAATCGACCGCCTAATTGGCCGCCACAATCGAGTCGAATGAAAGCACAGGCAATTAGTACGAATGAGTGAGATATTCACGTAATTCTTGCTTGTAGCACAACGCTACGCTTACGAGGAAGCTTTTAGCTCCGTTAGGCCTGGCTCGGCGCTCTAAGGCCTTATCCAGGAAAAATCCTGTTTTATTCTTTGGGACAGTGGACACAGCAGGCGGTTGACTCACTGGGGAAGCGTAGGAGTCCTAATGCCAGCAAAATGATAAAGGAACAATGATTCCTGGTGAGAGGCAGAATCCTAGAACTTCCAGGATCCCTGGTAAACCCCTACAGTAACCAAACTACATTAGAAACGCTAAAAACGCCAGTGATTCCAAGTTCCTGGTGTTATGTGCGATTGTGTCGCCATATTGCGATTAGAGCACAGATTTGCATAAATACAGCCCCGTAAAAACACACACGTTGTTCGCTAAGCGTCTGGTCCTCCGCGCCGTCGTCCCCTTCGTTGTCGTCGTCGTTCGGCACCAAAACAACACAACG
This sequence comes from Ancylostoma ceylanicum, assembly GCA_000688135.1. Lineage (NCBI taxonomy): Eukaryota > Metazoa > Nematoda > Chromadorea > Rhabditida > Ancylostomatidae > Ancylostoma > Ancylostoma ceylanicum. Next base: position 238,886 of record JARK01001407.1, on the reverse strand, counting down.
CATAGACAACAACGATAAAAATAGCCGCGGCACTGATGCTATGCCGGCTCCCCGTCAGTGGGCCAGCGGTACGACGATGCCGTTGTAGTCGCGGCTGTGGACGAGTTGTCCTGGTCGGCTATGGGTAAACTAGTCAGTTGGTGCCTGTATAGGGTAGCGAAAACCCACGTCAACTGCACATATGGACGAGATGTCGTGATTGAGTACAACCCTCGACAAGAAAATGCTGAATGTGGTTCACTAGTGGCGTGTGGACGAGTTGTACCCGTCAAGAAAGGGTAGCTCAAGGGCAAACGAGCTCAGTTACAGCAAAAATGCAGTGGCAATTATGAAAAAATTCTCAAAAGTACGAGTTTTCCTATGCTGAATAAGTGAAAAGGGCTTTTGATTATGATCACGCTGCCAAGGTAATAGTAGTACCGGAAGACATTACGGGTCAGATGACCTGTGTACGAATTTACTCAAATTCGATCTTTTAACAATTCAGACAAACACTGGTCTCCAGAATTTGTAAAAATTGCCAGCCGATTGCTACAATAACACCGGATACGTATCATCGTGCAGGAAAAAGGGGCGTAGCCAGGCCACTCTGATTGGTGCACTCGGGCCCCCGGCACGCCCATCTCTTTGATCTCAAACGGCGTCAACCCCATAGCATGGTGCTCTATTTGTGCTCAGCGCCGTAAGAGTCGAACAGGTGGGCGTGGCGGGGGCCCGAATGCGCCAATCAGAGTCGAATGGTTACACCTCCTTTTCCGCATGATGATGTACACCCAACAACACCCTTCAGTTTAGTAATGGTTTGTTGGTAAAATCCAACAGTGATGCGCCAAGTGGACGAGTTGCCCGCTCCACTCTAAGGCATTGGCTACAATAATTACACAGGAAATTACACAGAGATACCGAATCGTGCAAGTGAACTCGTACGAACTTCTTAAAATTTCTGCTCTTCTCCTGAAAAACAATCTTCTGCGACCTTAATGACCCCTCCCTCCCTCGCCCAAAGTTCTATCGGGCATAACACGTGATCTTACCGGAATTTTGGATCACTCCATGAAGATGCAGAGAAAAAGACAAAATCAGCTGGGAAATCGTAGCTATATCAACGATTAGGATAGATGAAAAAGAGCAGAATGATGAAAGCATGATAAACTAGTGACCAGTAAATAAAGATTAAGAAGAATTAAAGTAGTAAGTTTGTAGCAACAACAGCAATAACTATTCAGATATAAAATAATTTCGGAGAGAAATTTTAATTGTAACGAAAATTGGAAAAAGAGAGAAAGGTTTGTAATAAATAAAATCAGAATAATGTGGGGAAGTTGCATAAAAACAGCAAAAAGCAAAAAATGCTGAATAATACGTAGGCAAAAAAGCAAAAAGAGCAAAAAGTTAAAAAAAAAACATTCGAATCAAATTTGCACTCAGCCCAGAATATCGATCAGTGGATCAAGAAATGATCAGTTTTTTCGTCTAACTTTCGGTCGTTTCCGGATAATTCCTCCAATGTTTTACGTCAGAACTCCGAAATTCTCAGTGAAATTATGGTTTACCCTGAAGACATACTAGCTGTCTTGAGAAGTCTGAAATGTTCCACCTCCTCTACCTATGATGGGATACCACAAATAGTATATAAAAAATGTGCTACCTCACTGTGCAAACCCTTAAGCATAATCCTCAACATCTCTCTTCTGCTTAGCAAAGTTCCGGCCCTCTGGAAAAACGCTATTGTGACTGCTATTCCCAAAAAGGAAAATTCATGTCTTGTATCCACATTTCGGCCAATAAGCATTACGCCAACCCCCGTCAAAGTACTGGAAAAAATTATTAGGGATAAAATAGTTGCGTGGTTAAATAAGAAGAAAGCTATTCCTCCAGAACAGCACGGTTTTACTTCCGGTGCCTCAACTGTCACTCAGCTGGCTGATTGTATTTTTGACTGGAGCACTGCCGTGAACAAGGGTTATTCCGTGGATGTTATTTATTTTGATTTCTCAAAAGCTTTTGATAGAGTGAATCATGTAAAGCTACTTTTTAAGCTCGAACAGTTGGGTATTGGAGGTTCATTACTAAATTGGGTCCGATCATATTTGTGTGATAGGAAAATGTGTGTAAAAGTAGGGAATTGTTTCTCGAAACTTCATACATGTCCTAGTGGGGTCCCACAGGGAGGTGCACTGTCGCCTCTCTTGTTCCTCGTCTATACTTATGATCTGCCTTCGACTTTAGTTACTCACCCCTCGATAAGAGTGCAGCTATATGCTGATGATGTTAAAGTATATGGAATCTATAACCAGGATAACCAAGATCAAGTTTACCACGCCCTGACTCAACCCATATCCAATATGATGGATTGGGCCTCAGCTTGGGACATTCCTGTTAACCTTAGTAAAACATCGGTATTTCACTTGGGGAATGGTCCCAGGATGCAGTATAGGATCAATGACCACATACTTTATGCGGCTGAGGAAGTGCGTGATCTCGGTTTATACTTTGACCCACGGTTGAAATTCGGAACCCATATTACCACCATTGTTCATAAAGCATTCTCTGTCTTGTTCACTATTTTGAGGAATATCAGATGTAATGATGCCTCCACACTAATTACCCTCTACAAAGCATATGTTATTCCAATTTTGGAGTATGGATCCCAAATATGGAACCCATATACCAAAAACAAGCAACTCAAAGTAGAGAAGGTGCAACAAACCTGCACGCGAATCCTAATGTATAGATGTTATCCAAATGATGACTACCCACGTTCTATGCCTAGTTATAGAGAACGACTAAAACTTTTCAATCTTCAGAGCTTATTGCACCGACGTGTTTTTAATGATGTGGTCTTTTGTTTTAAAGTTTTGAGAGGGGAACTAAAGTTAAGGGCAAGTAAGTACTGGATTTTTAGACCCTGCAGAGGTCGCGCACGTTTGTTATCTTTACAATGTCATAGCATACACAGAAAAGCGTTTTCAAATGTGTTCCATTCTTTATTTTTCCGAGGCGCTAGGTGGTTGCAAATACTGCCAATAACAGTATTGGAAGCACCTAACGTTGCCACATTCAAAAAAAGGCTAAGAAAAATCGATCTGCTGTCAATTCTGAACATTCCAGATTACTAGTATTGACTGTATTGTAGCTCGAGCCGACAAAATGTATGAATATGATGGTCACTACCATGTGCCGTTATCAGTATTGTATTGTCATTTCTCAATCTCTTTTCCACATTTGAACAAGTTTTGTAGTTGATGAGTTCATAGGTTTCGGAGAAGGTATGCACTGTCTATTAGCTCTGTTGGTTTACCATTTCCAACTAGGTGTTGTATTAGCCTCGGCTGCGGATGCTTCAGGACGGCCATTCGCTTGAGCAGCTTAACTGTCTCCCCACTCAGAGTTTTGTAGATGTAGACCAATGTAGACCAACTAGAAAGTTTTCTCTGTCATTGAGCTTGAGCTGTGGAAGTTCGGTCAAGGTAGCTGGATAGAGGGCGACCGTTCTGTCTGGTGAAATCTAGGGTAAGGTCATTAGCTAATACTCAGCCTGCCGGTTCCACGAGGGTGGCCGGTATACCCGTGTGCCGTAGTTCCGGCAGGCTCCCATGACCCCGGACGTGGCGATAAGGGCATCACAGCCGGCTGATGCGAGTGCTTGCTTCTGACTTTTGCGCTAGTTTTCTATCTGGATGAACTACCTCTGTCCAGCGGTATTGGGCCTTCCTGCTCAACTACTGTTGTTCGAGTTCAAGGACAGTCAAAATTTTGAAAATTGCTGTTATCATATGTTTTAAAAATCTCACAGCTATCTTGAACATCCGCTGTCTGGCCTAGTGTTTAGTTTAGTTTAGTTTTTTTTTTTTTAATCTACAGGTTGAATTGTTATTGTTCGTGTTCAATTTGTCTTATCCAGCGCGTTCATTGGAACGTACTAAATAAAAAAAAAAATGGGAAAAATGAGAGAAAAAAGAATGAAAACATGAAAATTATTGACTGTAGCTGAAATTACGGTAAAACTACGTGATGAGTGGAAAAAATATGGAGAGAAATGCTCAGAAATGTAGTAATCGGTGGAAATAAGCTAGCTCCATATTTACATTACTGTCAAGTTTAGAATGTTAATGACATTCTAAAATGACATCAATAAATAAAAAACAAGCAATGAAGAAACAAAAATAGCAAAACATCAATAGAAAAGAGTAAATTGGTTCAAATGATACTATAAATAACGTAGTACATAACATGCGTAACATTACAACATTATAAAATTATAGTACAGTAATAGATAACAATATAGTACATATGTTATATTAGAAGTAACAAGATTTACGTGCTATACCATTTCATTTATGCATTCTGAAGTAAACTAGTAAAAATAGGTTCAAGACCTTCAAGAACAGCTTCTAGTGTACATATAAGAATCCTTGATTTACCAGAGTCTCCGCCTACTGAGCTTCAGTATAAAATAGACTTTAGTTCAGGGAAATTTCCAGTGATGAGTCCCCAGTTCTCTTGTTGATCTTTATCCAGGAGCTATAACTTCCCAGAGCTGGATTTACCGGGTATTTCCAGGATTTCTTCCATTCAAGGTAGAACACTCTATGCTCAAGCTCTCACGCAAGACACGGTGGAATGCGGAATGGAACTCAAATTCGTCAGTCGGGGCTACGAACCGTGCGACAGTTCAGCAGCGGCGGTGGTGGTGAACGAGCGCACGCACGAGGCGCAGCGAGGTTCGAAGCGGACAAAGAGCTTGCGTGGCGCTGGCGCGCGCGCTCGGAGATAAGGGCTGCGGCGGCGGACGCGCGGGCGAGCGCGCGGTGGTCGACGCGGACCACCACCGCACACACGCACACACACAAAGCGGCTGCAGCTCGGGATTATGCGCGACTACCGCTCGTTTCGGGGCTTTTTCACGGTGCCGGTGGTGGTGCGAGCTCGGTGGACGAGTTGCTGCCGAAAGTGTTGCTGTACGGTAGAGCACTGATAGCGATTAGGAGATGAAGTCTGGTGCATTGATGTGATTTGCGAGTGTTTTGGGCAATATACTGTTATTTTATCATAGGGTGGGATCATAAAATATCTCGAATAATTAGAGAGCTCTTACTGTGCGAAACGAATGAATCAGGGGGTGTCAACACTTTTACCCCGGGTAATCTCAACTACGCATGCCGACCTAGCGTTGGAAGGATGGGTAAACTCAAACCCCATGGGTATCAGTTGGGCATAGGCAACGTCATGCACGAGTAAACAACTCTATGGGTGACGAGTAATGGGTAAATTTAGGTGCTTCAACACTTCTACCCTGGGTAATCTCTATAGTGCATCCGAGTCCAGGTGTACAACTTATCAGGGCTGGGACCCATGAACGCGTAACCGTGCGAACCAGGTTAGCAAACCAACTTTCACGTCCTGCGTCTTACATGATTCCGTACTCTATAGTATAACCAATCGCGTTAACCAATGCTGGTTTGCTTGGTTAGCGTTCCGTGAGCCGCTACCCAGGATTAAGAAGGGTGAAGTAAATACTATTATAGTTCCCGCCTCTTCTCGCCTCTTCTTAAACTCAACCTCTATATAAGGCTTAGGTGTGGGTAGAATTTAGAACCTTTATCGCTCATCATACTCTGTCTGCAGCGCCTCATACCTCAGTGCCATGTAACCCTTGGAGGTGGTGGTATTTTGAAAACCCTCCATCCAGGAAGTAAGCCAAATTTGGAGGACCGTAATCTACAGGGTGACCGAAAATTACCCGTGCAGCGACAATTTAGTAGTAGAGCGATAGTTTATTAGTGGAAAGTAGCGTACAATGAATTACTACGGGTCCAGACTTCCATGACAGCTTGTGGATTTTCATTTATTAAGGCTAGTAGACAAATTTTCAGATATCCCTTAGCAGCAAGGATATAGACGCTCAGAAATAAGCCCTTGCTCCAATGAGCTGGCGCCAGTCGTGGATGCACAAAGTAGACGGGATAGGGGAGGCAAAAGGGCGTGGGAAAAAGGTGGGCTCCCTGCCACTTTGGTAACCTAGATGGGAAATAAAAGTAGCGAAGATATTAGCCGTAACATAAAGTAATTAATGATAATTACTTCAAAGAAATAATAAAATTGAACACAGTAAACATAATGACATAAATATAACAGTAAACATAATAAAGAATAATAATAGCAAAATAATAACACGAAGTTTTTATCTATTTTGCAAAGCAGTTTTGAAAAATCGGCGATCCGTTCGATGGCAGTGTAAAAAAATGAAAAAAGTTCATCTGGATAAAGCAATAATGCAGAAAAACTCCCTAACCTCACGAGAAAGTAGTAGAAAACCAAAAAAAAAAAAAAACAAATGCCACCACACGATTTTGCAGAACTCTTTGAGCTGATGGCGCTAGCCCCGCCCACATTGCAAGCACCAATTACGTGCCATTGATCAGGAGATTGGCATTACATGTGCACAAAGAGTCAGAAATCAAGAGAAGCTGCGCAGTTGCAGAATAATAAGGGTGCCCATAATCCCAGTGATGGTGTCCAGGGAGTTTTACAGGATGAATACAATAGTGTCACTTGAATTCTGATCATATATAGACTCAAGTCCATATTATTTAAATAAATAAATAAATAAATTCACTAGATATAACAAATTTCGGGCAATACAACCACATTTTTGGTAGGAGTCATAAATTTACTTTGTATTCTCAGTGAAAAGGTATTAGTTAAAAAAGACAAAAAAGGAAAATTATGTATTTTTTATGCTATATATTTAAAGGATTATCACTATGGCAACCCTGTAGGATTGCAGGATATACTGTATGTACAATACTGTATATCATATGTACAGTACTGTAGGAAACGTAGTTGCTAAAGCAAAAAGAAATGGATGGAAAATTTTCCCAGCCATTGCCTGGAGTCGGTCATATACGAATCGAACCTTTTTTCCAGCAGTAGATCAAATTGGCGAAAATTTGTGGGAATATCTACGTGGAAACACCATAAATAGAAGGAAATCGATTGGAAGGCAGGGAAACTAAGAAAAATTCCGTCTGCAAAAGAAGAATTTTCTTGGAAATTACAAAGTTTGCAAAGAATTTCTCTTCTTAGTGAGGAATATGCCTTCCTAAGTCGAAATCAATTGAGTCAGAAGGAATTTTCCAATGGAAGGAGCCACAGCTCTGCTCACTGCACTGGCACAAAGCAACAGGAACTATTTGCAAACGTGCTCTGCAGTCATAAAAACGCTCCAATGAAAAAATGCGAAAGGACAAGTCAACAATATGGTTGTGCAACTACAGTAACTGCACTAAGATGAGTCCAGGTTTCCAGGAAATTTCTGGAAATCCTGTTTGGAAAGGTATAATCAAGAGAGTATTTAGGTGAAAATAAAATGGAGAAATTCGTGGAAAAGTCCTTAATTAGCACTAGATCGTCGCCATGTCTGTGATCTACCAGCACGTCCTCAACACGAACTTCCAGGAAGCAGCTGCAGCAGAAGGGAATCTCGTAGTACAGGCCGTAGCGAGCGGGAAATCAATAGGGAACGGGAGGAGAGCGAAAGACGTTGAGACGGCGCCGAGACAGTGTTGAGAATGTGGACGGTGCAGAGATGGCGAAGAAAAGATAAACAGGCCGGTTTCGGGACGAGTGGACGTGCTAGCTGAACGAGAACATCAAGCAGTAGTGGCTAGAGTATGAGAAAGAGAGTTGGAAGGTAGAGACGCAGAGTTGGAGAGAATAGAACGAGGTGGAAGATGGACTTGGGTGAGATTGTGCAGATTCCACGGATATGACCATAGAAATAACTAGGATGCGAGAATTAGAGAAGCAGAGAAGGAAATAGCTATGTATGAAGAGAGATATGTGAGAGGAAAGAAGCAGGATCGTCGCATCAAGGAAGAGACAGTGTCCAGAGAAACAGCGTGGTTAGAGACGCAGAGAGGGCAAAATCGCTCATTTGACCACGGTGAACTACCATTGGTATGTGAACATAACTCTCTATGCCGCATACATTATTGAGATAACCCAGGGTTAAGGTGTTAACATCCCCACGTTTACCCATGGTTAACACGGGCATCAACACGTTTACCCTGGGTAATCTCATTGACGCATCCAGGCTTTCGGAACTACGTATATTGGTGATACACTAATTCTAAGATGCGTAGGATAACTAGAAATATCCTGGAAATTTCTGGAAACGCCGTTAAGGAAATAGTTACCGGCAAGAAGTTCTGGCAAAATGTCATGGACAAAGTTTGGGGAATTCTTGAGAAGTGGTCTTTTAGCAGCTGAAGAATAAGCGTTATTTCCCAATTCCATGGAAATGTAAGGGTTTCGAATCTCCGTTGCTTTATACCAAAGCACTGGTTCTCCGGAAATTTCCCAAGTTTCTTGGAAAATGAGAACATTTGCCGTTGCCACGGAACAAACTCTTCCTACAGCAGGTGAAGTACGGTGGGCGTCAATGACGGGGATCCGTCTACGGCCTCGAAAACCACGCGGCGCGAACGCGCCGCTCGAGCAGGAATCCTCTCCAGGACATAAAGTTATGGGGTTTTCTTGATAATCAGTTAGATTTCTTATCAGTTACCATCAAATGTGATGAACAACTATCAAGAAAACCTAGATTCGCCACAGTGGCGGCAATTTCATCGTGAGCGGTGCGGTCGCGCCGCGTGCTTTTCAAGGCCGCAGACGGGCCACCGCCATTGACGCCCACTGTAGCTCCAAAAACCGAATGGAGAGGTACGGATGCAACAGTAGTAAGAACGTAACTCAAACTTCGCGCATTCTGGATAAATGTTCCTGGATAAACCATAAGTCTATAGAATTTCCCTCGGATATTCGAGAGGCTTTACAGAAGCAGAATAAAGGAAGAAAGTTTCGAGCAGATAAACATACAAATATGTAAGTCAGAGACGTTCGAAATACCACAGCCGGTCCGTAGTATTCGCAGAATCTTACTCTAAGAATTTCTGCCATTTTTTACCACTTTGCATTTCTCTTTAAAGGTTCCGTTTCCTTCCAGAAAATCCATCCAAGGAGTATTTTTTCACTAGTTATCATGGAACCTTTGACGACTGCTAGCTTGCGAGAGTTAATCCTAGAATCTATTTGTTTATTTATTACACGCCAAGAGAGTGGCGCGCCATAGACAACGTGAAATACGGGAGGCGGTCAAGACGTACGCCGCGACGCGATCGCGCCGCAGGCGTATGCTCCTTGGATCCAGATTCTTCCTTCAAAGTCGACGCATTGAATGACTATACTGGACACCAATTTCACTTTTTGGCTCCAATGGCATTCATCAGTCCCACCTTAGCTCAGAGAACTTGTCTATTTCTCCCCAGCTCTGCTCGTACGTTTGAAGGCTGCGGCCGCGACGCGAACATAAATCGACCAATCACAGCTCAGCAGCGTACGTCTTGTCACGCAGCCGTGAAATACAGAGGATCGCCGAATAAAAATAAAATTCTCAATATAAAAGCATTATTGGATGAAGATGTCGTCTTGCAAAACATGACCATAAGAGGACTAAAACTCGTGATGCACCATGTGAGTCACGTGGTACGCATTGGGCAGGGATTTTCCAAACGCTGTTTATTTGAATCTCACGTACAACAATTCACTTACTCTTCGAATACTAAATATAATATTATACATACATACATTAGTATGCCACGAAAGAGGATGTCAAATTTTCAGAAGTTGTGGAAAGGTTCCCATTAAATATGTTGAATATGAGTGATCGATCACCATCTTCTTTGACATTGTAGATGATTTCCATTTCTGGAGAAATCTCGGCGTACTTCTTCCTGTTTATGAATCTGAGTCTGGTGAAGGATACGCAGGCTGCAGCTCCAACAATTCCAGTGGAGAACACGTCGTCGAGCTGAAAGGTTGAAAAGCTCCTTGGCTAATCAAATGATATCAAAGAGCAGTTATGCCTCACCCATATATGGGGAACTGTGCTTGTCGCATGGAATAGCGTCACAAAAGTGGACGGAGTGGCAAAATACGCAACACCTGCACAATATGGTGGAAATAGCTCGTGCGGGTACTCTTCCACAGATATGAACCTTCGAAGAATCACCTACGTAATCTCGTTTAAAAAGGCATTCTGAAAAATTCATCTGTTTTGGTGTGATTTTCATATGAGAAAAATATGTACCGTGGCAGTCAGTCAGTTCTGCACCGCAGAACACCACCCTTCAATTGCCGCGCCGCACCGTCTATGCGGCGCGGCGTGCCAGCTAGTCGCTGTTACTGTCGAATAGCCATTGTCATCAATTTTTGTATTTCTGTCTTCATTCCGAATGGTTAGGCGGAAACATTAGTAAAACATCGATACCGACAGCAACATCATTGCCGACAACTACAACTGGTCCTCCGCAACGCGTAGGTGTTGCGGCGCGATAACCCAGTCAGGCGGCGTTCTGTGGTGCAAGAGTGGCTGACGGGCGCTGTAAATCATTGAGAAGAACTTGGGAAAGGAAAAGCAGATCTTTTGCTCTGTCCGGTTGTCATTTCAGCAAATAAATAAATTTTCAAGGTTCCAAGGCCAAGCAAGGAGAGAACACGTACCATTTGCTCGTTGTCCGTATCGGCGTAGTATTGTTTCCAAATTGACAATAAAGCCGTTTTGCAGTGAAATCTATAGCATCCATTTCGTCGATCACCTTTCGTACATTCCACTCTACGTCGTCGTCTATTTTCAATACAGCTCGAACATTTGTGCAGTTTTTGTCCACGAAGTGAGAAAACGAAAACGACTAAAAGGCGCAGGTCATGTCCTTGTCAACACGTCTAGATATGATATTTCATTAGGATCATTACCTTCAGGGTAAGATTACGGTAGCTATCATAGAAGTTCGTTTGCAGTACATCGCCGAACCGATGGTGTTCATGTAGAACAGCTTCGTTGGTCTTTGCGTCTGATATTCCTAACGGAAAAACGACCGTGAAATTGTACTGGAATGATCAACTTAATTGCTTCATGGTTGAGGAAGTTGTTTTTCACTTTCGCAAACAGTACTGTACAGAGTGCGGCTTTGTCAAAATCATTCGTTAACAACTTTCGTTGAATAAGTAAAAACTCTAAGTGCTCTTCAATATTATTCACATGAATCCTCACAAATCAAATTTATTTGGAAATGTCTAACGTGATCTCCTTCTGCCTCACTGACAGTAGCTAGACTCAGAGCAAGCAAAACCGTTGCGGCCAGCAGACAGTTGCCAATGGTAAGTGACTAAGGAGCAAAATTGTACGATTGGGCTTCATAATAGGATCTCGGCTCTTCTCAAATTCGGGCGTGTTATAACGTGAAAGGTTGGTGGGCGGTTATGAAACGCGGAGGTAATAGAGAAGAAGGGGTGACAACACAATCCAGGCTGGAGAGCTTCATTTTATTGGAGACGGATCTAGCGACAGAATTTGACACAGTATTTATGCCTCACCATATATAGCATTATTTGCTTAGTAATACATACATCTAAAATATATAATAATATGTGATATATAACATTTAATGCATAACAAATATATCTATTAGGTTGTCCCAAAATAAATGGCCGCAATCTAGTAATGAATGTTTGGAAGTTCATAAATCCACTACTCTAGGAGCTAGATAGGCAAACTTTGAACGATTATAAAGAGGAAGTCCTGCTTTATCTGCACTCCAAAAAACCTCTCTCAATTACTCTTCTTTATGGTTTCTGCAGACGACATTGTGCGATGAGGCAAAACATGGTTTTTGGGTTCTCCCATTTTTTAGACTATTTTGCCGCCCTATTAGGACAAAAGCCGGATTTGGTGTTGGCTCTGCATTTGGCCAGGTAGTCGTGTTGTGAGCACACAGAAGCTATGACTAGGGAAACATTTCCGGAACGGTACGAGTTTCCAACTTTGAACAGGTGGTGGTCATGAAAGTTCTCAGAAACGATATCATAGTTCTGGAGGCGAGACGAGAATTCTGAAACACTCTGTAAAAATGTCAATAGCTAGGTTGAATGCAACTAAATGAGTAGCCATTCAGTCTTCTTGGCTAATAAATATGGCGAAAGTACAGGCGAAGTCGATTTCGAGCAAAAGCATCGCCGGTCAGTGCTTAACTTGTGGCACCATCTACTTTAATCTCTCTAATAAACACTGCTATGGAATTTCCAGGAAAAGTGGGCTATTTTTAGTTATGAGTGGACATTGCCTAATAAAATGGAGTTTTGTCCTGCTTGTATCGGTGGGGGAGACCTGGATACATCCAAAGAATCTCGACATTTCAGAAAAGGGTAACTTTTCCTGATAGACGAATTTCTGCTCGAGGTGTTCGACAGGAGCTGGACCAGGTCAAGAGTAGAATTTACCAAATACCTTGCCCGTTACCATTTTGGCCTCTATCGCTAGATTCGGTGGAGGACACGTTTGTTTTGGTAAGCCGAAGAAGTGCACTCCTACTGGCGGGATGGGCAAATCCACACAGGTTCATACCCAACCACGCAAAATTTTTCTTAGTCAAGCTCTGGATCTCTCCTTGTAGAATTGTGTTGGCCACACCTTTGCCTAATAAGATATCCTTTTAAACATGCAGTAAAATCGCTTTCCTTCTAGAAAATTCATGTGAATCAATGTGTACTGAAAAATGACCTTTCGCACTTCCTTGACTCCAGTGATTTTAGCTTTTTCCTTCTACAAATTTTAGTGTACTGTAAAAATCTGCTGGAAATTCTGCTCATAATACTTTTTATTTCAGAGGAAAAGCTCAAGTTTGAACGGAGTTACGCACATTGGAATGCGCACCTCCAAACGGCCATTATTTTTGGGACAACCTAATATTAGAAAAATCACTGTATGAAAGTTTTTTAATACGTTGGGATATGGAAAATCCACTTCAGGATTGTTCTGTCTCTGAGCTTCATATGGTAAGATGATTAGAGATCAGCCCATTTATTACTTTTTTAAATAAATAATAAATAATTTAAATTTAAAAAATAAAAATGGGTTGATCACATAGCTACTTACATTACATTACATTATATTCATTACGCTGTTTAAGACAAGCGTTAAAAAAGGATTGTCATAGAACTGTGAATAGAAGTCAGTGCTAATCAGTACAAGCCAAAATTAATCACTATTTCATACAATGTTACCTTTTCAATTTGAAACTGCACCATTGCTCTTTTAAAATGTAGTTGTTCTTGTAAAGGCAAATTTTCTGAAAGCTGCAAGAGAGTTTAAAGGGGATGCATATTGCATGCATGCATACTTCATTGTGTAATTAAGATCCTAGGGGTGAGGCCGCATGCTGTACATGCTAACTCATGTTCATGGAGTTACTTCCTAAGTTGTTCGATTGTAGGATAACAATCACTGCGTGGCTGACGTAGTCGGAAAACTTTAAATTCATCTGCTCGCTGGTATTGTTAGTGTTTAACTGCATTTTTGTAAGCTTCTGATGAAATTGAAATTCATCGTTAACGTTGAGGTTCGATGAAGTTGTTGTCGCTGAAAGCTTACAAATGGAGCAATATGTAGAAGAGACTTCATTTCACAATTAAAAAAGAGAGTCCACTTCATTGACTGATTGATTAATTGAATTATTCATTCATTCATTCGCTCATTCACTTACTAACTCATGCGTTCATTCATTCATCACTCTCTCTTTATTTCTCAATCTTTTCCAAACGTTACTTATATGTAGGGTATGTTTTGCGGCTCACAAATTCTGAACAAATTGATAAAGGAACTCCTAAGTGAACTCACTTTTGAACTGAATGGTCCGTACCTTTGTCGAAATCTTAGTCTTATTTCAGACTCATTGACTCTTGTGTACACCGCGACAAGGTAGCGGAATCCTTGACAGAATTTGGGTGGAGGAGCAACAATTACTGAAGGTGGCTTGAGCAACTGAAATCCAGGTTAATATTGTCTGAACAGGTGGTGTGATAGTTCACTTCATAGTTTGAGGAAAACTGAAAAAATGGCAATAAAAGCAGGGTGCTACAATGTGTGCTGGAACGTACCCTCGGTATTATACGTGAATCCTCTCTGTGCTCGTGTGTTATTACTAGAAGGACAAACATGCAGAAAGAGAGGGTGAGAAGGGCGAATGAGTTGACTGCGGGACTGCAGCGCTTGCTATCAATCATGTGAACCTGGAAGGCATTAGTGTTCTAGTGGTTTATACGCTCTATTTCGAACGAACACCTCAAACTGAAATAAACCAACAACTCCTTGTAGGGAAGGTGTACTAGATCAACCCACAAAACCGAAGACAGAAGACATCAATTCTCCGAAGCATTACCAAACACGGTGTTAGTGCATGCATGGCGCAGTGCCACGACCCTAAGAAGGTCTGAAAAATGCCTCTGAAATATTCCACTGCGTTCGCATGTGTTCACGTAGTACTGATCTTGTGGCTGGATCGGTAGCACAGCGAACTGTATGGCCAAAGCTAAAGTGTGTCCAAAACTTGTTTCGTTTTGCAATTTTGCGTCTTGGGAGGAAATTTGGAGATTTTCTTCTTTTTTTTTTTTTGAACACAAGTACTCCATTTCGAATGCTCCTTATGGTAATTTATTCACACCATTCAGATATATCGATGACTTACTAACTACAAAACTTACAATTAGATACGCCTCTATTAGTGGATATACTTAATTAGACTTATCATAATTTTTAACCTACACACGAGCAGCTACATAGTTCTTGAAGTAAATATGGCTAGTAACAAGGCTTGAACAAAAATGCATAATGAAACTGATAGTTTTGATTTTCATGTTTTGTGCATAATATTTTGAGTCCACCGTTTTGCGGACATCCGGACCGTTCAGACAGATACACTACGGACAAGTGAGCATGACCCCGCACCCTAGATGGAATAAGAGTTCGTTATAGCAGTGATCTACAGCTCGCATTGTGATAGAGTGGAGAGGAAAGAAAGAAAAAATTCTTCTTGTGTTCTCCTCATTCCAGATAGGAAGAGTAGAGCGCTACGAAGAAGTTTACTTAAGGCGGTACACACAATGTGGTGACGATGATTGTGGATATACCAGCTACAACAAAAGAAAAGCACGACTTAACTAGTGCGAAATAGTGCGCTGGACAACAAGATCGCCTCTGCACAACGTCCAGGTATGTCATTTGTTCACATCTTAGAAACACAGTCTGCATGATGTCAACGGTAATTTATCTCATCAATGGTCGACCATATCAGGATGAGTACGCAAGAGAAACGAAACGACCTTTACTACCTTCTTGTACATGGATGGAAGAACATTTGGATGGGCTTAACAAAGCGAGACCTCTTCCCTTACTGTGAACATGTCGCAGATTACGCCACGATAATTGTGTCAACTTGGAGTTGCTGTCTTACCATCTGAGCTGGCGATCATAGAGAATAAAAGACTGAGGGCGTGTTGGTTCACCGTGTCAGGATACAGATGAGTTCTTTCCGTACCTGAGGCGTAGCGGGTGTTACAAAGGCATAGTTTCAATGTTTATTAATATATAGAATACTAACAGGGGAAAGGGGTGCGTGTGAAGAAATGGGTGCAAGTGCTATCTCTGCGCCGGACGCAGAGTACTTCGGACTGGGATCTGACCCCAGATCAAGCTCTAGTGCTCATTAGATTGATCACCAGTTGATTTCATATTACCTCATCCTGGTTTTGCGATAGGACCAGTTCTTCAAAAAGCTTTGCAGAGTAAATGTAAAAAAACTATAGAGCTGTCTGCTTAACTTCTTGCACTAGCAAAATCTTAGAAAGAGTAGTATGTATGCAGCTCTCCAGATTTATTTTCAGAACAACACATCTTATTCAAGAAATCCACAGTCACCGCTTTAAATTCCCCTGTATCCATTTGACAAGAAATAATTGATTCCGAGAGTATGTAACCGTCCGCTCTGTGGATTATCAGGAGGCTTTCGATTCTGTTCCCTTGGGTTTTATTTTTGCCAAGCTTATGACCTGTGACAACAAAGGGTGTTTTCTGAAATTCGTTCAACCCTTCCCACAACATCAAAGTCAGCTCTAAGGCACTATTTCTCTGTTTGTTTGTGGACCGGTGGCCAAAAATAAGGTTTAGAATCCAAATGCGACTGCCTCTGAATCTCGGCATGGTTGAAATTCTTATAGTTTTCTTTTTTAACGACACCCGAGATTAGTAAGATCCTTATTTCGGCCAACGTTTCTGCTAACTCGTTTTCTTCAGGGCCTGAAAGAGTTAGACAAGTTGAAAGATCTACGAGAACAAGTGTATCAGCAAGTCTAGTCTGAAGCTCGAAAGCTTATCTTTCAATCAGCAAAAATTCGGCAAGAAACTAACGCAAACCTTCGGTCGCTGCACTGCAGCGTGTTACCGCCGGCTAGTAGCGCATACAGATGGCAAGTAAGAAGAACCGGGTTTCATCTTTTCTGTTCATTACCGGGCATCTGGCTTTTATCCAGAAAGCTTCTATCGTCTTGCGTGTTGCTATATCAATTTCTTAGGTTAGTATACTGACTTGGACTTCAAAAGGTTCAGAATGTTTTTCTGTACATAGACTTGTGTGGGCCGTTGGCCGGGAAGATTGCAATCGAATACCTTTCAGACTGTGAAGAAGGCGAACTCGTTGAAACTTTTGTCAAATAAGGATCATGAAGATCTCGTGTCCGGCTACAAGCCAACAATCAACGAACGAAGTTGCTCTCGTTCTGTGAAACGCTATTCGAGGGTGTCAGCATTTCGTAGATTCTGTTCACCCATATGCAACTGTTGCGGTTTCTGCTGGACTGCATGCATCATTGGGATTACACGGGATGAACGTGCTAACAACCAGAAATTTACTCATCGTTGATACGGAAGTCAACGTTCATCCTGGGCAATCTCAGTGATACATTCACACCGTAAAGCAAGGCCCACAATGATCTTTTTTGTAACGGGAAGATTTCAATAACCCTATTTATTCCTTCTTCCAATGTGATATTGCTGTCCTCGTTTGACTTTTCTCCTTGGCCCATTTACAGTTATAGACAGTCTTACAACTCATGTTGACTTTAACTCGCCGTACCGACGAGTTGCCTGGAGGACCTATTTTTTGAATCTATTTACCCCTATATGGTAAAGGGAACGAAACAAGAAAATAGGTAAAATTCTTAGTAGAGTTTTACAATTTAGTTTATCTAAAATCTTTTCATAACAACAATGATTTTATTTCAATACTCTCCGATGGATATGGCTTGATTTTTCCCAAAGAATCTCAAAGAACGTAGTCGGTAAACAATTATTTCTTGCCTTATGCTACATTCATAACATTTATTAACAATACACCCACATCCAGTCTTTTCATTTGAGCGATTTTCTTGGTTTGTGCGATTTTAGCGGGTGGCAAATCACAATGTTTTCATGTAACAATCGTTGTAGCATTCCCGTTGATTGAGTTGAACAAAAATGTACGGTTGTATTGGGTATTCTTCTTCACTCCATAGGTGAACGTCGTTCCTTTAATAAACTCTCTATAGCTGTATTTATTTTTGAAGTTGAGCCTTTTGTAGGACAAACCGGCTGCGGAACCAACAACTCCCGTACTAAACACATCGTCGAGCTGCAAAAAAGTCGAAATATTGAACCATTTAGACATCGACTTTACTCACATCGACGGAATATGGACTTGATGGCTCACCCAGATATGCCGAACTGTGCTTGTTGCATCGTGCAAAGCTACAAAAGTGGATGGCGAGCCGAAGTAAGTGGCACTGACGCAATACGGAGGAAAGGATTGATGTGGCCACTGTGCCCACGAAACGAAACTGCAAAGGTTTATAATTATGCTATGGAGTAAATGAAACTTTTCGCACTTCTCAATCGAAGGAATCTATACTACAGTATACGATGCCAAGACAAAGCGCGGTCGGGTCGAAAATCGAATGACATTTTCACTCCAGAACGACATCTTCACACATTATGACACATCAATTTGTTAGCCGGCACAAGGTTTCTAAAAATGATTTATTGGGCCAACGTTTCGGTGGCTTCACCTTCGTCAGGGCCTCAATGTCCACTGTGGGAGTGGAGTTGTTAGACGACCGAACGCGTCAAACTTGTCAGTAGAAGTTTTTCTTTTTTTTCTACTTTTTTTTTCTACTGACAAGTTTGACGCGTTCGGTCGTCTAACAACTCCACTCCCACAGTGGACATTGAGGCCCTGACGAAGGTGAAGCCACCGAAACGTTGGCCCAATAAATCATTTTTAAAAACCTTATGCCGGCTAACAAATTGATGTGTCATACTGATGTACAATGACAAGGTTCATTGACGACCGGACATGGGAATCTTCACACATTCTCGGTAGTTGCAGCACAGTCCGTCTGATCCGGTTAGATAATACCTGGCTTCCAATAACACCTTGGTGAGCAGGCTGTTGATATATTATCAGGAGATAAAATATCGTCAGCATGGAGGCTTTTGTATGGGGTACGCAGGAACAATTGCCAGTGTTTTCACAAATTCCTGCACAACTTCGTTACCATGAGTACCATTTTGAAGCGCTCATCACTCCTTGTGTTTTGTAAGCAAACTGAAATTCCCTCTATTCTATTTTGAACTGTATTGTTAGCATTTTGCTTCCCACCCAGAGCGATTCATAGTTTGATGACGCTCTACGTTTTTCTTTAAGGTGGTGCTTGCTTTATGTTGACCAAAATATCGCCGTACTTAGAGTTTCAAACGAATTCAAAGTGGTGTTATTAGTAACCGCAGCTCCAGCAGTTTGGACAAGTACGCTCTAGCGCTCTACAAACACTCATTCTTGATGTAGGTCTTTAGCTGCATTCAGTCCTATCATGGCTTATTTTAACGAGCTTATTCTGAGCGTCACGTGTGTGTGTCAATGTGTGTGAAGCGAAATTCAGGGAGCATGCCTATGCAAAGAAAACAGTCTACAACGGGTCTACAGTAGTGGTACGGGTTCGTTTGCGGTGAAAACGCTTTGCGACGGGTCCATTGTTACAAGAGGGCTGCGTCAGCGTCGGCGCTCAGTAGCGGGGCCACCGTTCAAAGTGAGGTAAACGCTCGAGACAGGCCCAACGATGTCACAAAGGAGCGCCGGCGCCCATATTGGGGGAGACGATTCCACTGCTGTGATAAGTGTGCATCGTCATATAGAAGCTAAGAAACGTCTAGAGACGTGTTCAGCGGCATGGTAAGGGAGGTAAGCGCTAAATGATAGAGCTCACCAGTGATGCTATCCCAGACACTTCCAACGGGTTAGCCGACAGCAACTTTGAGGTAGCGGGCAGGCCCCGGCCTTTTATTATTAGGTGCCAATAAACCCCCGGCTTTTCTTTTCGAGGGCAGGCCCCGGCTCACAGTTCGAATGAAGCTCACTCATTACCGGCCAAGCCGTGGAAGGAAACCGGCCAGGCCGCATACCTTATACCGGGGAGGCCGCGTACGGTGCTTCGGCATTCTCGGTGAAATTGCCTGAGATAGTACATCTGCCTCAGCCCCATTCCTCTCTTCTCATTTGTGCATCGCACCCTCTTATTTTATATGTTCGAAGTAGCTCCTATCACTTGATCAGTCGCAGAACACAAAAATAGATAAACCAAGGGATGTGGTCGTTCTATATTGGAAGATTACATGTAGCTACACTTACTGTTAACTATCCCAGTTAAGCGGAAGTTGAGGAAACTAATAAAAATAAGGTGGGAAAATATATAGTGTTCTCTTTCAATTTGCTATTAGGTTAATTTGCCATGCATTACTATGACTCAGCCATGGTAGATGAGTGGTTAACGAATCTGGTCGTGGCAACCATCAGAAAAAGTCTGGAAGTCCTTCGCCAGCTGTACGGCCATACTAGTAGTGTGATAAAGCCTTAACTTTCACAGCTTCAACGGAACTATCAGTCAGAGTAGAAAAACTCACTATTTCCTGCCGCATGTCCGTTCAGGTATGCCACATGGCACACATTCACAGTAGAGTCGTTTCCCTTTAACGTCAATAGTAGCCATTTCCGCAAACACCTTTCGAGCATTCCACTCTACGTCGTCGTCCAACTTAAGAACAGCCCGAACACTGGTACAGTTCTTGCGCACAAAGTTAGAAAACGAATAAGACTGAAACGTTGTTCATGTGAACAGATTCGGTCCATTTGCAAATTACAAATTGGAGAAATATTGTGAAGATCTTAGCGAATAGCGCAGCTGAAGGGCTTACTTCATCACAACCAAGAAGAAAGATTCTAGTTTTCAAGTAATAAGTAACAAGCATATATGAATTAAAAGAAGAACAAAGTGACACCTGCCTTCAAAGTGAGATTATGGAAGCTGTCCGTGAAGTTCGTCTGCAATATATCTCCAAACTGATAGGACTCTCGCAAGATAGCGTCGTTGGTCTTCTCATCTGCTGTTCCTAGTGGGAATAGAACTGTGAAATTGTACTGAAAAATTGAGTGTTTTTGGCCAGCATCTATGAAAATCATAGTGTCTGACATTTCGAGCATTTTAGTGCCTTAAAAACTTTCCTAACACTCTTTTGAAAATAGCAAAACATCTTTCGTGTCTAGTACTTCCCTCTTTGAGATTCAAACAATGGTGTGCACTTAACCAACTCGAATGTCCAAGTAGTAAAACGAAATGCAAACCAAAATAATCGTAGCAAGAGTTCATACACAAGGGTAATGTGAAAGCTCTTGAAAGAACAGCATTTTACACCATAAGATGTGTCAGCGGCAAGCAAGAGCATATAATTTCACAGCATCGTAACTGTAAAAGACTCACTTTTGAACTAAGAGATCCGTAACTGCGTCGAAACCTAAGCCTTGCTTCAGGCTCGTTGACTCTTGTATAGACGGCGATAAGGTAAAGGAAGCCATGACAAAACCTTTGTGAAGGAGCGACAATAACTGAAGGTGGCTCGGTTAACTAAAATTTTATAATAAAAGCCTCTTAATAAACTTGTTAAGGACTTAATAGGTCGGCAGAAGAGTCCTATCCGATATTAGGATCTCTTTTTGTTTATAACATAACTTTATCCTATAATTTATTCAAACAAGTGTATTATTTAATAATTTCCATTAGCAGGGACAAACTCAACAATTCTAAATTTGACATAATTAATTTCGAAAAAATATTTCTTTTGTAAGGAAGTTCCTAGTGAGTAAAGCAAATAGTAGCTGGAGAGGGCTAGGCCTGGTTCTAGCTGCAGCAATATCACGCAACGGTTACAAGAGTTATTTCTATCTGCATGATGAAACGAACATCTGATAGTATTCGCTCTGTTATACTCTAGCATTTTGTCCTAAATGTTATTGTTTGCACTGTAGCCTGTGTCACAACATCTTCAATCTATCTCACCCACTTTCGTATGTATACTGCTCATCCTGTACCCGCTCCTCCACGGCTCCACCGAAACTACTGTTGGGCCTGGCAGGATTGACGGGCCTACTAAGCTGGTATCCGGAACCTCAACTCTCTCTTAGTTTGCAGCGTTGGGCGGCCGCTGCTCTTCACTGCCATGAGACCCATCCCTCCCCTCAACAGTCCCCCATCTAATGAATATTGATGTTAACTATGTATTGTTTATCGCTATTTTCATTTTACAATCTCGTTTTGTTGTGTTACAAGTTACCGATAAATATCTCATAATGGAAGGCCAGGAAAACAGGAGCGTGGGTAACGGGCTTTCATTCCGATATTTTGTTTTAAAAAATTAGGTGAAAAATGTGCGGTTGAAGGTAAGATTTCCAAACTTTTAAGTTTTCCCTCGACTACTTCCGTCAATTTCCTAGCCGAGTTGTAGCAATGACTATCCTGCTTCACCGTAGGAACCTTAACAACTGCATTCCTTTTGGCTCATGACGTGGGGACGCTGAACATAAGAAATGGACGAAAGGTGTCTACACCATTTTCAAGCATAAATGGGACATAATTCTCACGGTTGGCTATGTATACCCCTTGTTCAATAACTTGGAAAGTGACCTCAGGACGTATAGCTTAATCAGGGGGAGGGGGAGGGTAGATGTTAAACCATTACCTCCCTTCCTAACAAGGTTGCAAGACTCGAAAGGATAGGTCCGACAACAATCAGAGAAGGCATAGTGTCATACTTTTGATACTATCCGCGTGTCCTCTATGTACTTGCTTATTGTTACCGATACAACAAAACTGCAAAAAGCGAGCATAGAAAATGAACCGGAGGAGAATATAGCTACGCTGCTCTCTTCATCGGACATGCCAGCCTAGAATGCATAAATAATTTTGACGTTGACTCTTCTCCTACAGGGTGCGCGCGAATTATTGGCGCGTGGTTTTTTGGAGTTCCAATCGGATAAGATCAGGTAGGATTGATCGAATTCACAAGCCATGCTCTAGGTATTTTTGCTTGGGCCATCTCTACCGTAGACAGCTTATGGTTTCCCAGATGATCTCTTTCTGTGGCTACACAGGCTTTAGGAATCCTCCTGGTCAAATCGCGGTTAGCGAGTCGTGACACGCGGTCGACCACGGCTCCTTACCTTCGAAGATTTCCTGAGGTAGGCTCAGCAGACTCCAACCATCTGTGTATGATAGGTCAAGATAAGTCTCAACTACTATGCGCTCACCGTGGATTGGACCATTAAATGATTACCATGGTGGAAACGGAAATTATATCTCACAAGCCGTTTTTGCTATTTTCGCGGACATAGGACTGATAATCAGAAGAGAAGAGCAAATATAGTAAATTTTCTGAAACCGTGGAAGACTCCCACTTCTTTCAATGAAAAATGGTTTTCGCAAACTCGTTCAGCCTCAGTTTGCAAGCCGAAATTCGTTCAAAAGTGGTTTCGCAGGTAATTTCCTTGAATTTTGGCTCGAAGTTCGATCCCCGTAGCTCACTTCATTTGCATACTTACGAGCTCCGCTTTGAAAATGTTAGTGGGTAGGGTCTGTAGTACAAAATGGATAGGAACAGATTGGTGGAAGTTTGTCCCTGAAGATTCTTGGAAATATCTTCTGAAATAACACTTGCGTGTCACGGGTGGTCTGAGCTGAAAGCTTCTCGAAGTCTTTACAGACCAGGAAAGACGTCACTCGGCAAACTTGATGTTGTTTACGGTAGGTATTGTTCCAGCGAACATACCCACAACATGAACTCTGAATTCGCTCGAGCACAGCTGATTGGGACTTGAAAAACCACGCGCCAATAATTTGTGCGCACCCTGTATAAGGGCAATTTATACCAGATGCGGCTATCAGGGGCACGCATCCATTTGCGAAAGATTTTCGATGAAAACCGGTCAACGCGGCATGAAATTCTCAATGAAAAGAAAGCGCAGTCGTCGCGAGGCCGCAAGCGCGTGCGACTGCAATGCGACTAGCCCCTATTCTTCATCATATAGACGCAAGCGCGTCAGTCGCCGCATCCAGTATAAATCGCCCTATATCGGTATCGGAAAACATCCTTGATCAAAATACGATTAATATGCAATTTTCACAGTAACAGAGTGATGAAAAAATTGGAGACGATATCGTTTTTGACGCAACTTGCATTGTGGATAAAAACACTCCATCCATTATCTGTGAATTTACCTAAGCTTCCTGATATTCATGCGTCGTAATATAAGTAAGGAAATAAATAAACAGGTCGACAAATGAAGAGTTGAGGAAGTGCTTTATAGAAAACGCTGCAGCACTGCGGCAGTGAACCAATGAACGTAAAAGTTTGCAATTTTAATTGATCTTCACAACTGTCTGCTTATTGAAATTATGAAGATTTGTACTTTTAAGGCACAGAAGAGGATAAGAGAAATCAATTGCATTAACAAGAAGACAAACATCACACCAGAATGACGATATGCACATGCAATTAATGGCTCAATCATAAGTTTTGAACTATTTGTTTTTCCATAGTTAGAGCAATGTTCTGGTCGCGTCGGCCATGTTCAGAGTTTCGGCACCATTCGATGCATCACTATTTCCTATCTGATCGTCTACCAGATACGACCTTTCGAAAGACTTTCTTGTTTTTCTTGGCGTCGCTATGGCTTTGCACTCTCTAGAGAAACAAATGCAGAGAGGAAGAAAATCTCAGTTTAACACAATTCGTCGCACGTGCTCTAACAATCTGTGAATCAAAATTGTCCTGTTTAATTTTTTATGGAATTCTGCAGCATTCCTGGACCAGACGGAGGAGTGTTCCCGGGAACAGATCTTCGCGGCTCTTATTTTCTTGCACCCAAGGATGTGAGGCCTTCCTTTCCTAGGAATTTCAACTTGTCTATTCATTCGAAGTTGAATATTAGAATATCGGATGTATCTGATGCTTTATTCGACCAACACACTTTCGAGAACTCTGTAAGTCTAACACATTCGCGACAACGCAGATTCCGAGTGCGCCGTCACTTGGGACATACGCTTGGTCTCACGTGGAACCTATTTTTCCGTTTTCTTTTTTTTTGTACGACATCGTAGTTCAAATCCACGTGGATCTAAGAAAACCTGTTACTACGCTGCTGCAAAGGGAAATTTCATTCCTGGATGTTTCACAGAAATATGACGTTATGAAGGGCGTGCCGACAGGTCGTGCACGCGGTCGCGAACGTGTTAAAGTCAGCAATCACGTTCAAAAACGACCTCGATTTTTTCATGGGACTCTAGGAGGTTTACTTGTGCCCATAACAGAGGAGAAATCATCTAGAAGAGCTGAATTTTCGAGAAATACTAAGTTGCACATTGTCAGAACGAGCCAACGCGGACGAGATCAATCGCCGCAGATTTTTGTGGCCGCGGCGGTGCGGCGGATCTCCACTATGGGAAAATCCTGATCGATGCCATATCAGCTGATAATCACAGCCAGCCCCCGCCGCGCGCGATCAGAGAGAATGGGGTGGGGTTCATGGTGGGCGCCTTTGTACATGCGTTTGAGCTTGATTACTCGAGTAACTGAAAGAACTAGAGTGATTCCTTTTGCAGTTACGCTCTATTTGATGGCACCTTTAAAACTGACAGAAAAACGGGAAAACTTTTTCCAGCGTGGGTGCTGCCTTCAAGGTTGTGGCGATAACCATTCGCGTCGATGAAATTCGTAAGAAGCCGCTAATCATAATAGTTCCGGAATTGAATGAAAATTTCTCGATCAAATCCACATCAAGCAGATGTTTCGTGATGCATATAAAAGGTATTATACAACACGTTTATTTCCACACTCCTTAAATGCAGCGGACGAGTCGTCACTAGTTGGAAATTTTACGAACTAATTCTCTTCTAATACCAGTCACTCACTAGAACATATGTGAACAGTAACGAAACCATTTCTGAAAAACATCAGTGATAAGGAAATCGCGTTGTAATTGGATGTATAATGTTATTGCGTAGAACTTTGTTCACAAATAGCTGCGGGCATATTGTTCTTACAACGGTAGCCCGTCCCGTTGCAGAGTCCTTTCCAAATAATGGAAGCGCTTCTTGACGCAGATCGCTGCTCAGAAACATTATACTGTACGAGTTCATTGCTACGATTAGGAAGAAGAGTAGGGAGTACTGAAAAATCCATATGAGAAGAGATTCAGAAGGAATTATGTAATGAAACTTTGCAATGTAATATTAAAGGGTGGGCCATAAATACGGTAACAGGGAAAAGTGCACTCAGAAAAAGAATGAATACGTAGTTTAGAGCGTTGCCGTAGGATTTAAGTTCACTATCTCACAACTAACAAAAAACCACCCTTCCCCTCACGATAGTCTCTGTCAGTTTTAATACAGGACCCAAGACGCTGAGTGAAGGCAGCGCTTGAGTGGTTGAGGTCCAACTCATCTAATCTTTTTTGAAGAGCTTTCTCAACTCATTTAATTTCCAGAGAATTTATGGACAAGCCCAGGTTTTGTGGGTCACAAAAACTTAATAACCCACTGAAAGAGATAGAACAGCCGGATGACCGTTTAATGAAAGGAATAGGACCCAAATTATGTTTCTGGCCCTACCCTGAACCAATGTCTTGTGAGCCGAAGTACTACTGTGGTAAAACGTTGCGGAGACACATTCCATCTGGGTTTAACATCAGGGCAGAATACGTTTCCTAAGAGGAAAAACGGGTGTTGTTACAGTATTTTTGGCTCACCCTGTAGACTTAGAACACGTAGTTTGCTATCTGCCGTTGGTGCCAGCAGAGAGCCCATATACAATAGAAAGTAGCATACATTTATATTTCATCGGAATAAACCTTACATTCTGCTCAATAAATTTGAGGAGCAGATTACTGCTGCCATTGAAACCAAACAAGAATGAAGCTTCATAAATACACTCGGAAAGACCCAGTACACAGTCGATTGCCATGACAATCACTAGTCCCTCAATACCTTAGTTCAAATGAAGTGAGGTAAAACAACAAATTACATTGGAAAATCTTACGACTTCTTTGCGAAATTTCCTCATCGTAGGTGCCATTTTTTTGATACCATAAAGGGTAATGGATATAAGAATGATACCGAGAATTTCATAGAGGATAACAACAACGGCGGTCATTATTCTGATCTCCTGCAAAAATATTTCAACTATGAGACAGTCTGCACAAGTATTATACTTTTTAAATAGAATAATATCACAAAATAAGGTGTGATGAAATCAAGTCACACACGACTCGTTGCCCTTTTGTTTTACCATCTTTCTTGACGGCAACAATAAATGATCATTTGTTCAAATTGCCTGCTGTTGTCGCGAAGTTTTGGAGTGCTCCACGCCTTCCTAAATCCTCCCTCTCTACTTCGGAAATTGCCTTGTTCTGAAATCTCTCACATTCCTCGGCCTAGAAGGAAAAGAAATTCACATTTTATCAGGTTCAAGAAATGTATGCAAGA
Source organism: Ancylostoma ceylanicum (assembly GCA_000688135.1). Taxonomy (NCBI): domain Eukaryota; kingdom Metazoa; phylum Nematoda; class Chromadorea; order Rhabditida; family Ancylostomatidae; genus Ancylostoma; species Ancylostoma ceylanicum. The sequence goes on along the minus strand of JARK01001407.1, from coordinate 212,093 downwards.
GTCCGTTTGACCAAAAAAGAAACTCAACACTGAAGCCAACATTTCGCCAGCTTCGGCGTAACACGCCATTTTCTAACGCGGATCATATGCCCACTTCTTTGGCGGACCACTGCACTAATAGAGAAGTGACAAGTATTTATTTTTTTAACTTGTTTCGCATTTTAAAATAACTACTACTCCAACTGCATCAAAATAGTGCATGTGCCACAGACTCAGCTGAACATGCCTTTTTCCACTAAGCAGCAACAAAGTCGTTGTTGCGCTCAATGATTCAACAGCTAGGTATTAGTTCACCCTTTAGTCCTGTTTTCGCCTTAAGAGAGAACGAATGGCTTAGTGAGCCTAGTTGAAAAAAAAGATAGAGGTCGCTTACCGATAGAGGTCTTTGGCGCCTCAGAAGGATCCATTTTCCATTTCTGTTTTCATAAATAAAGCCGTTTAGGAATAGATCTGTATGTACTACATATGAAATACTGATAGCGACGAATAGTACTATGCCCAGTACACGAGGGGACCAGAACTGAAATGAGGTGGTGGTTTGTAGTTTTTATAATAATTATCACTTCTTTCTGACTAACTGCTGCAATGGAACCTTATGATGGTTAAAGTCGTCTTACAGAAACAAAAAATTACACAAAAGCAGATCGAAAAAAATCACATAAACGTACCATATTGTAATTGCTAGGGAAGCATACTGCCATAAATCTATTCAGCGTCATAAGGAAGCATCCAACCATGTGAGTAAAGAAATTCGTGCCTGTGAAGGCGACCATAATTCTTGTTATCATCTCCAACTGAGGGCCTAAACGACCAGATTGTTAAAGTATGGCATAGCTGAAGTTAAATGGGGCCTGTGGCGATAGATACAGGAAATTACTCATTCAAAAGTGAGAATAGCAATGTTAGATAGAACTATGTATATCTTTATTAACGTGATGGATCACTACAGTTTCGCTTGGATTTTCTTTTGTGAGAAAAGGGATATGTATCGCTAATTTAGTATCCCCGTTATTAGAAGAATGACGTTGAATTTTGTTTGATTCGTTTCCTATTTCATTGTTCCACACCTCCGCATTTATCATAAAGGAAATTCAAAAATCCATGTTATCTCTGATGTGCTTTCCCATTTTCCCGGAAGGACAATTGCTTCAGACTCCTACAATAAGTTCATATTTCATACTCACCGAATCCTAATCTTCCTTCTGCTCTATACCATTCTATCGCGACAATGGCGACGATGTCAAAGACACCTAAAGTTACAATTCACAAAGGTATGAACTTTTCCAGCATGAATCATGTCACACTTTCTGGTAAATGTATTTTTCAGAGATATACAGGGTGACCCAAAAGTCTTAGGTTTAAATGGTGCGAAAAACGCTATATAGAAAGCGATTGTGATCAAACTGGAAACTCTCTCCTTTTCTCATTTCGTTCGCACCAAATGAGTGATGGCTCAGAATGCCATACCCCTGCACAACCATTGCCGCTTTCTTTGATGGGCGATCCATCTGTATATGGCGGTCGTTTTTTTTTTTTGGCAGTGAGGACAAATTTCATGTCTATTTTAGAACGTAGTGGCATTTTTTAACGAATACAGTTGATGAGCGTGGAAACTATAGTACATTCTGCATAAAAATTTACCACAATTTTTCTTACAGGGTGTTCTCACAAGGTGTTTCAAAAGAAGCTGTTAATGGGTTCGTGCCCAACCTCATCGGTCCATATTGAGGATTTATCTCACTCCAAAATGCCACGGTCTTCTGATACCCTTTTTTCGTAAATGGAAAGATCTAGGAAACCTATGCGGAGAAAAGGAAAATAGCCGGGAATCGCCTCTGGTCTACCGCTCAACACTGACGTGATCTAGCGCAGGCCTTGCTACGTTTTCGCTCTCTGCTTTTTCTAAAAACCTATTTCTTTACGAACCTCATGATTTATGCAGGTCTATCTCAAAATTCCAAAAAAAAAAAATTGAGGCAGGATCCGAAGAAAGATTCGGAAATATTCCATTTAGCTACCCGAACACCTACAGGCTACTCTCCCCGTATTGATTCCTCTAATGTCGTAGAATGTCGTAGAACAACTGTTGCTTTGATAAGGTTTCAATCTGGTTCCTAGCGGAAACCTCTCATTTCACCCTGCTTTGTGATTCTTATAAGAACTCAACTGTGACAGTGAAAATAATGAAAAATGGAGAACGGAATACTGGATTCTTAGATTTGACCATAACCACCAGAATGTATATGTAGTAGACAACCGTAAAAATAAACAGTACAAACTGAACGTCGATAAGAGTAAGCCAAAATGATCCATCCATCAGTTTTCGTCTAACAAGTCCTAACCAAAACTCATTTATTTATTTCAATTGATATACAAAATATATGGAAAGTCCGCGTAAGCACACATCAGCGAATAAAACTGCGAAATATTGCACGGCATAAATAACATACACTGCATGAACAGATATTTGTTGATTGAAGCGAGGAATTTCTACAACACTCAGCTGACCAAAAATATATCTTTGAAAAGGAAAAGGGTGAGAATGACAATAATTTGAAAGATGACGAAAAAGATATCAAATATTCACTGCACACATAATACTGGAGCATGATGGAGAATATATACCGCAGCATGCGTATAATTACCACTTCATTGAGGATGAATGTTACGCAGAGGAAATAGTTTTGAGTGCAAAAATCAAGCAGAACTTTAATTTGAATGAATGGAAAAGGCCACGTGCTATTTTTGCACCAATGCGCTTCAGATCTTCACCGCTTAGCGTAGGTGATAGATGATAACTCCGTCCCTCTTTCTTCCTCTTGAGCCCGAGGAAAAGCTAAAGCCAAAGACTTCCAATAATAACGCAACTCAGCGAAATGGATAGAATAAATTTGAGGCATCTGAGGTGGAATAGCGAATGGCAAGAAGAAAACTGAAATTTGCATCCTACTCCTCCCTCAAAGCCTCGTAGTGTGCGGTCTTCAGCAGAATCACACAAAAACACCCACTTTCCTCTATCGTTCGTCATCTGGCGAAAACGGTAAACGAAAGGGGCGCCGTAGTGATGGATGTAGTCGCCAATGTTGAAAACGAGAGACTTAGGCAGTGTTGTCAGAGTTTCGCGGGGGACCCGCTTACTTCGCGAGCAGGCTCGTGGCCATCAGAGCTAGGATTCATGAAGGCATAACCAAGCCAAACCAGGCTAGGAAACCAACTCTTGCATTCTGTGTCTCCTAGCATTGTGCTGTCTATACGCTAACCAATGACGCTAACCAGCGTTGGCTTGTGTGGTTAACGTTTCATGAATTCCAGCCCAGACCAATTCAATATTGCAATGTTCGAAAGGTTTCAACGTAATCGCGTGGTAGCACTGGCAGTTTTCACTCCAGGAACGGAAGCAAACAGTAGGGGACAAACCGTGAGGATGGTCCACCTATGCAGCGGAAATGCGAGCTCACAATATTGTGATAACGTCGGATCACGGGTAGAGGAGGCTGAGCCAGAGCCCACATTGTTGAAAACGCAGAGTGAGGAAAACGCCAGGATTCGGATCTTTGGATGGGGGAAGAGTGCTGTAGCGCGCAAGTTTCGCAAAACATCATGCGACGAGCACACCAATGGCGGATGTGTTCATCCACACAGAAGAGTGCTAAAAGTGGTGGTGATCTCAAGAAACGAGCCCACTGCTTTCAGAAAATTGTTCGAGCATTATTTTAGTTTTCTGAAGGTAAGTCCCGCGCATGGTTGGGAGTGACTGACCATGATGGGTCCACAGACATCTAAGAAGTGAGGCAACAAATAGGAGTATATATACAGGGTGGTCCACAAATACGGAGACAAGGGCGCGATGCGCGTTTTTCGATTAATCTCGAGTTTTGGCATTTTGCATCCGTTCGTTCGCTGTTCTGTTCAATCGCACAGCTTCTTCCACAACAGCACCTAGCGCTACGAATTTTATGAGCAGCTAGGCTGTGAGTCCAGATTTTTCCTGCACCTAATGACATTTTTGTGTAGTCTAGGCGTGCATATAATGCCAACTCTGAAAATTTTGCAAAACGGTCATTGACCAGTACATCGAAGAGTACAAAACTTAGGCAACAGAACAACATCGAAATGATTGCAAAAGATCACCTACCATGGTTCTGAGAATCATGATTTGGTGTGAATACACTGATATACTACCCGGTCTGAACGTGCTTATCAAATCGAATCACCATCATTAGCCGTATAATGAGTGGAATTCTACTTACAATTAGAACTTCGCGGTTGGAGGTTTGTAGGCCTAATAAGTTTTAACCCCTGTTTAACCACTAAAAAAGAACCGAGAATAGCTCTAACATGCATTTTCACCCTTCTTTGCCCAGGAACTCACGTCCACTCCCTTCTAACTACTATTATTAGCGCTCGTTTGCGCGGTTTTCCCATTATGGTATTCATTTGAGGACAAAAACTGATTATTCTCTCATAAGAGGCCCCTTAAGCGCCACAGCAAGTGACTGGTTTAAATTCTTCACGACCTTTTTTGTCGATGATAGGGGAATTCGTGAGATGAGATAGTAGATTTTGTTCAACACTGAGTAAGCAATGCCGTATTGGAACTTGAACTGCCAACTTGCTTTCTAACGTGAGATATGAATTGTATGGCTGATCTCCGTATTTTTGGACCACCCTGTAATCACATGAGAAACTAGCTTTGTGTCTAGATGTGCGATGATGAATATTCAAGCAAGGCTAGCATTAGGGGGAAGGAAGGAAGACCGAAAGTCTTGCATTAGAAGTACGGCTACACTGGGAGAATAAAGGCAATTCATGATGAGACGTGGGGATTGTGTTTGAGCTTAGTTGATAACTAGTGTTGCTTCTTTGCTGACCCGCAGTGCGAAGCAGTCTACACAAACCTTGACTGATTGCACTCAGTCTCCAATGTCCCGCAGAGGCGCTAGTATCGCACATCAACCCCACATTGAAAGCATAATCTCAAACACTAATGGAAAAACACAGTGTTTTCATAAAATGCGAAGTGGTGATCTTGGCTCTACAACTAATTTGGTCCCTAATGAGCAAAGCAACTAGAATATAAAGAAGGGTATTTTGGGATATCATTTGAAACATAGTCCCCCCCCCCCTAAAACAATCGTAACTTATGCAGCTGGTGCATCAGAAAGAAAAGAAAACAGCTTTCATTTCTAAAACGTTCTTTGTTGAATGAGAATAAAAAAACAGCCAGGTGTTGTTGTCATGCGGAAAACAATCATTTGTGTTATAAACAACCACACATTATCTCGTAATACACATTGTAATAAATTTATGCGCTATATATCGCTCAGTAGTGCATCATTGTAGCGCCAAAATAATAAAGAATGCCTTCTGCGGCGAATAACGAATATAGCTTGAAACTACCCAGATAACAGAAACATTGTCCCATGTGTACTTCGTATGCTCATAGAACATGAGCAACGACTTTAAATAAGAGCTAGACAGAAGAAGAAGAGCAGCGTGAGACGCGCCCGGGCTTCTCAGGGAAGCTACCGAACAACTGACAGACCACGAGCTCTATACTCATATATTCGATTCAACAGTACTTCCAGCGCTTTGCTACGCTGCTGAGACGTGGACAGACACTGCTGCCATATCAGAGCCTATTCAATTCTTGCACTGACCGCTCGAACTTTCTTTTTAATGTAAAACCGACGCACACAACAGTGATCCGAACTTCGTTGTTTTGATGCAGGGTGACTGTCCAGTATACATCATCCATCAATATTATACTTATCAAAATGAATTGAATGGAAGCGATGCCAGGGCCTCCACGACAACGAAGAAGGGCTATCTAAGGTTCTAAGTAAGTAAGTATGTATAGTAGTGCATCAATGTATTACTATGTGCATTACGTGATGATATTCGCATCATCTCACCTGTATCGTTTATCTAGTCATGTCTCGCAAACCAGGTTTTTAAGTCTGGTAGCTTTTCATATGTAGCGGTTTTATTTCTTTTGGCTTTGCTAAATAAGTGGAAGTCTCTCAAAGTTGCTTCACGAATGTTGCTGCTTATGGGTGCATGGTTATCGAGATATTGTTATTGATAATGCGAAACACATAAAAATCGGCATGAGTGGGTTCAGAAAATGGTATGGGTATACTAGCGATGGGGCGTGAAAGATGGTCAGCGCCTGTGCTTCTAAGGAAAGACAAATATGAGTTCTAGCGAGCAAATCTCGCCAAAATGTACACTAACTGAGGTTGCCCTGCCCGTGATTGTGTGCACTGTAAGCCTGTGTAGAAGTGCAATTAATTCTAAGCACTTTATGGCTCAGAATTCCACCTGCGATCTTTGCATGCATTTGTTCTAGGTTTCTCGTAATTACGTGAGGTGTCACTTTGAAGTTGACTAAACGGCACGAACGACTCTGTAAACCACAAACACTTTTTACTTGGGCTAAAAATGATCTCAGAAAGACTGGAAATTCGAGGGGAAATTCGATTAAAAAGATGACCTTGGGAGAACAATTCTCAAAACCTCTTCCAGGACCGATCCCTCTCTCAAGCAGTGCCAAAAAATTTAGAATGAGTGCTCAGCAACGAGTCTAGAGGCTAAAGAAAACAGGGCGGACCAGGATGGGGAACCATGTCCCAGCCCAGCTCCTCCAACAAGCTCGCTCCTGCAACGTATCTCTTTAGTTACATGGTGCTTAGCGTTATCGCAGCTGGACACAAGCTTGTCTCAGACGTCTCTCCAGAACACCAGAATAGTTTCTGAAGCTGATTGCCGTAAGCGGTTCCGGTGACGGTTGCGGGAGCAGTTCGTAATATAACATTCTTCGCGAATCTAGAAAGCAGCAAAGGAGACACTTCTTGGGGTGGAGGTTCGGTTTGGCTTGCGTTAACGGGTCTTCTCCAAGAGCAGAACAAGCTGGATTTCGCCAGGAAACCTATCGCTCCAGTGAATGCAACATTTCCTAGCGGAGAAAGATTTCAGAAACGATAAAAGAGTGGATGAGCCGCCATTTGGAGTGACAACATAACAAATTTCATGTGGACATTTTTCCGTGTGCGAAAGAGGTGGGAGAGACACTGACTCGGGTGAATAATGTCTCCTACACTGTTAAATTGTCGCCTTTACAAGGACTTTTGCTTTTTTTTCCTAAACGAACATTTTCTGCTACATTCTTCGCTGTTCGATATCCTCATGAAAAAACGTTAGGCAAAAAGTCTTGGAAACGGGATTAACTGAAACCACTCCTAATTTTGCAGAGAAGTCTGCTGTAATTCAAAGGTTCTTTATTCTTTGAATACTCTTGATCACGTCAGCACGACATGGTTCGTGCAGGGATGGAGAGTTCGGCGGATTTCTCGCACCACCAATGATTTTCTGGGGCCGTAGACGATCCTTCCTTCGTTCTACCTTCAAGTTCCTCTTGCTCTTCTCTTCCAATGCCGTATTTGAGAAACATCGATGATGGAGATGTTTTGTTAATCCGCCGATAGTATGTATTGACATACGCCCCACCCTCGCCAACTGCGTGTTGAGCCGGGTCTTCTAGCAAAGATGTTGGGAGGGTGCTTCCGTAGAACGCGGTAGTGAAACATCAATCGCTTACCGTGACACGTGACCGAAGTAAGACTAATTCAGGAGAAGGAAGACTAGTTCAGCTATTCAAAGTTTCTCTCAATAAAACTGTTTGTTGCATATTCGAGCTAATCATCAAAGTTATTATAGTTATTTGTCGTCATATGTACAACACATCATTTTGTTATCCAAGTAATTGAGCAGAAGTTCGATCTTCGTTTTTTTTGATACCGGACGAATTTTATTAAGATAAATGATAAAGGATAAAGTGGTTGGCGTTGATCTATCCCTTAAGTGGGATGCGAAATTTTACAGGATATCTTAGAGTTGTGCTCAGAGATCTTCCGTGACTTCATGGAAGGAAGCCTGCTACTTTGAATATACTCTCGTATAGTAGACTATAGCAGACTCAAAACGATCTTCGCTATGTCATTGTCCGAACTTGGGTTTCACCCTTCTAGGAACAACTTCAAGCACGCCACATAACATTTTATAAAGAACACAAACATCTTCACTCCTTCGCGAATCAAGCGTGTGCAGATTGAATTAGGCTTCCCTCATCCTTGCCTCAGGTATTCTGGACTATGTGAAACCCTTACACCTTTCTCGAAAAGTTGTTCTGGATCGTTTCCAGCATGTATATGTCGTTTTTTTCTGTTTGATGTGCATTGCAGTCAGATGGACAAGAATGAAGACCGAGGCTAGAGCTACCTATAAATGAAATCATTCCTCAAATCTTGAAGAGTTTCGTAACGTGACAGATATCTCAGAGATTTCTCCGTTTGTATGTACGTTACATATTGCACAACAGTATAAGGACTGCATAACGGTGAGCGATCGTAAAAAAGGCGCTGGAACAGAAAACAGCTATGCATAATCTGATTAGCAAGCATAACAGTTTCGTGTAAAAGTACGGTCGAAAACATCTCCAGGCAATTTGATCCAGAATTTTATAAAGTTTTGTCATGACATTCAAATGTAGATTCTCACCCCCGGTCAGTGGCGGATGCAGAAACTGGGCGGGAGGGGGGGGGGGGGGGGGG
>JARK01001407.1:191374-203318 GCA_000688135.1 Ancylostoma ceylanicum | reverse complement strand
GGGGGGGGAGGGGGGGGGGGGAGTGGGAAAATTTTGCGTCTCTGCCGCTTTGGGGACCCAGACGGAAAATAAAATTATTAAAAATATAAGTTTTGATAATAGATAATAAATGTTCAATATTTGAAAATTTATTCATATTGTGAAGTGATCTCAAAAATTTGGTGACCTATTCTTGGGGTTTGGAGCGCCCCCTCGTGAGTCCGCCACTGCCCTGGTTGATGAGAACAATGGCATGCACTAAATGTCACGGTGCCACAGGGACCCTTGCGTTCTATCCCCTCTGTCACTAAGAGTTTCGAAACCCTTGGCTGTTGTAGGAGATGGCCGTTACGCCATTCTAGATTAGCTTTCAGTTCTACGTAATCACTAACATGATAAAATGCGTTTGCACATTTGACATTTAACTCGGAAGCTGGTACAAAACGTAATCCGTGAGCTCTCGTAGAACAACACTTTCACCATTTTGGAAATTCCACCTAACCAATGGAATCGCACTGGAATCCAGAATTGATTCTTCTGATTCCGAGAGCAAGAAAGCAGTCAAAAATTTATCAATCATTCATAACGCCGAAGTGAACATAGCTAGAAAGTCAATTATTATATATCGTGACTGGAAAGTCAATGTCTCTGGAGTAATCCTACAATACACAAACGTTCAAGAGATAGAAATCCGAGGAAGAACATTTCCATAGTGAAGAAAAAATCCATGAAAAGATACAACGCTCCCTTAGTTTGAGTAATCACGAGAAACGAGTCATGAAGACATGGTCATCATTACTGGCACGACGCTTTGCGAAAAACGCTTCACGACGCAGATCGCGGCTCAAGAAAATTATACTGTACGAGTTTGTTGCTATGAGTAGGAAGAAGAGAAGAGAGTACTGAAAACAATCAGTAATGACCCATTCACAGTAAATTCTATTGTCTAATAGTTGCCACTTTCATTAGCGGCTTCGACAAAACGAACGCATTAATATATCTCACAACACAAATGGAAGGGAAAGAACCGACTTGCCCTCGGAAATATAATACTCACATGGTCATGGATGAATTTAAGCAGCGGGTTGTTACTCCAGTAGAAGCCAAGCAAGGAGGAGACCTCGAAGATGCATTCGAAGACACCGAGTACGTTGTCGATTGCCATAACGATTATCAGCCCCTTAATTTGAACGAGACTCCATTTTTAAAATATTTTCACCAGAATCAGCTAAAACAAAGTAACTCACTATTTCTCTGAAGTACTGTCGCACAGTAGGTGCTACCTTTTTGACAACATAAAGAGTTCTAGCGATAAGAAAGATACTCAAAATTTCGTAGACGGTGACAATAATTGCAGTTGTAAGCCGAACCCCCTGCAGAGAAAAGTACTTAAGATTGAAATGTATTATATTCCATATCATGAGTCAACTACGGTTAAACATCAAATAAGGGTACTCTCTTGATTCGTCCGTGGATAATGAAATTATAGTGACATAAGAGACACACTTAAGAGGATTGGCAGGTCATTCAGCGAAATCCCACTTTTTTCAGTATTTTCCATTCCGTCCTAAGGGAAGTCTTGTCCTGGATTGATAGGGGTAGGGAATACCTAACATCCGAAAATTCAGGGTAAGATTTTCTGCGCATGCCATACGCTATGGAAAGTGGCGTTAACCCTAGCGCCATTCACCTATCTTCGACGGAACTCATGTGTTTATTAAACTCCTCAGTTTCGCGTCACTTCACCAAGAACAAACTTCTCAGAATTAATACACTGGTACACCTTTAAAGGCAGCACCCGCGGAAATTTTCGTCTTTGAGATTTCGCTGAATTTTGAGGTGATCAGAGACGATGAAGTCATAGGCAATGATGAAACAGCGTGAAACACGCCGGAAGATGGTAAATGAAGGTGCTGTTTTCCGTGCGTTCACAGCGCGGACGAGTTTTCCGCTGAGGGTATACGCGCGTAACGCCACGAAATCCTGTGGATGGTGTGTACTTCATACACTACACTACATATACTGCTCTACGCCATGCGCAGCAATAGTTCTAGCTGGCGCTTCGAGCCGGGGAAAACTCGTACAGGCGTGAACACCGCTAGGCGGGTTCACGACGTCAATTCGATTTTCTCTGCAGGTAAGCCATTATTGTTTGTGTTCATTTCACATTTATGATGTGCTGAGTCTGTACTTCACCAAACGCACATCAGCTCTAAGTCGAGGATTTCCGCGGGTGCTGCCTTTAAGGCACAGTCTGAACCTTGCACAAACGCTATTGGTTAATTTCTACTTGCAGTGATTGACGCTTCGGATGAATACGTTCGGAAGGTCTTTTGAGTACTTCTACAATTCACAATTCTGCCTTGTTTATGTTTATTGATGCGCTCCACTAGGGGTGTAATAAATAAATAAATAAGTCAAATAAATAAATAGATAAATAAATTTCCATTGTTGTTTTTAGATTTTGCACAGAAAAATATGCGTAGGCTCATGGAAATTTCAATAATTTCTCGCTCTGTAACAATTCTTCATTTTCTTAATAACTCAGTTTTACCACACTCCCAAGGCGGTCTGAATTCAATTACCAGGGAGTAGAAGAAAACCCATTTCGACACTTGCACCACACATATGACGCTGCAAACTATAATGTCTCAATAAAATTAGGCAAAGCTCTACGACCGTAAATTCGCCTTCGGCTTACAAAACTATATATCGGGAAAACATAAAGAAATACATATCGTAAATTGCTCCCAGAATTTTTCGACTTGGAACTCAATGCTCCATTTCATAAAAGAACGTTGTGCAATTGCTGAGAAACTAGAGGAAAAAGGAAGAAAGGTAAAACCCGGCAAAGCCCGACCCGTTCCGGTCCTGGTAGATTGCCAAGATCCGAACGTTTTCGATCTCGGCACAGACTAAAGATAGACTGTGCGGTTGTGCACTACCAAGCATGTTTGATATTGATTGAAAACGACCGCCTCTCAGCCCATGGTCTCACTACCAGTTCCGACTACCGGTTGAATGAACTATATACCTGGTAGGTTCAATACGTCATAGAGCGAGAAACAAATAAGGTTGAGAAAAGCTAAATGATGACAAGACATATACAAGATAAAAACATCAAGTTATTCAAATTTGAAGTCAGGTAAGTAGTGGGACCGGGCCTCGGTTTGGATCTCGGCAATATGTCGGAATCGAAACGATTCTTATCTCGGTAATAGGCCGGGATCGGAACGGCTCGGCTCTCGGCCATTTGCACGGATCAGAACGGTCCGGATCTTGGCACGCAATGAAGTGTCAGAAAAAAAAATTATGAGAAAGGAAAATACTGTCATTTCTCTCTAAAGTGGGCACAGAAAAACTTGCTCCTCTGGTTTCTCTTTGAACAGTAGACAGCAAAGCAGCACTATCAGATACTGGGTAGACACGAACGCAGCACTATCAAATAGTGGCAGGAAAATGAAAGGTCAAGGGCGGAAATTGCCCAAAAAATCATCTAAGCTAGATTTCCTCTCCAGATATCACGGATTCTCGCGATCTTAGTGATCTATTTATGTTGTTGTATTTGCTTGTTGTGTGATGTAGTGAGACTGTGCGCGGTTATCATAACATCTGTGCTTGAGCTTTTTAGATCAGGGTGAGAAAATGCGCGATTATCAAAACAATATAGAAAATCCTAGCATTCTTGTGACAGTATAAAAGCTCAATCACAGCAGAGCTTTTACATGTAAGCGCAGAATTTGTTTTCGATTCGTACTTTCTTTCTTGCGCAATGAGTCATGTAACATTTGATGTGTTATCCCCGTACCCTAGGAGGCTCGTGTGCGCTCTTCGGTAGTTTGAACAGCGAGCCCCCATCTCTGCGCCTCTTTCATATAGCAGTGGTAACATTGTTCGTTATTTTCAATTACTTATTATTTGCTAATGTTTTCATGAGTTCAATTACCCAAGTATGAGGTAACATGAAATGTGCGCGCCTTGGTGTTAGTTGTGAGCTACGAAGATCCGTTCTCAACACGAGCGAAACTATTTAATGGTGCATCAGACAAACAGAACCTGGACCAGTGCGCAAAACTCAGCTAGGAAAACAAACACTAATTTTTCTTCTTTTTTTCTTTTCACTTCTGGAGCCTTTCTCCTTGCGCCTTCAACGGTTGAAATTGACTACCACTTTGTTATCATTCACTTATCCTCCTGCTGCGTGTGTACTTTTGTTCTATATCGTGCGCAGTTACACCTTTTCCAAGTTGATCCTCCACTATGGCTGGGCCCACCTCCTTAAGATCACAAAAAGCTCTTCTTACCTGATATTGCAATAACTTAAAGCGCATCATGGCTAAGGGTGAATTGTTTGTTAATTCTTGGCGAAATTCAGAAACTTCCCAACGCGCACAGACAATAGCTCTAGAACTTAATGCAACATCACGCTTAGTGGTCGAAAATCTCTCGGTTTCACGAGCATGGTAGACTCAGTTATCGATTCGCTCACCGAACGCCAAGAAAAACAAGCAATCGATTACATCGATTCTGCGCACGACTCACTATTTCGCTCTCAAGCAATGGCAATTGAACTAGAGTCCAAAAGACACTGTGCGCAGAACGGGCCTGCTGCAACCCTTTCTTCAAACTTAGAAGGGACGTCCACGCAAATAGGGATTGCTTAACCAAAACTCCCCGCCATACCCATACCCATCTTCACAAGCAAGATATGGGAATTTGCTAATTTTTGGCCATTTTACGATGCAAATTTGCAGAAGCAACCGCTGACTAATTCACAAAAATTTAACTACCTGGTCAATGCGCTTCGAGAGGAAGCGCGAGAAACTATACGCCGCTATCCCATATCTGAAGATAACTATGATAATGCACTAGCCCTTTTACGCAGAAAATACGGGGACGAATCAAAACTTATCACAGGACTACAGTATCGGCGGCGAGCCCTAAGGCGAAGGCGACTTCTTGAGTGCATCATCCCACTAGTACCCCAGCTACAAACACGCGGAGTCAATCTTGACGGTTCCTTTACGGCTCAGAAAATACTTTCTAAATTTAGCGTCCCAATTCAGCGAAGAATGCTCGAATCTCGCGTACGCAAAGGCATAACATAACAAGATTGGAAGCTAGATGACCTCTCAAGCGATCTTGACCATTTTATCGCGACTGAAGAGCGCATGAATGGAATGATTAACAATGACGCCACTACAGATGCGCATTCTAATAGAGACAAACCGACGCGACCAACACCAAGCAAGATGTTCCTAATCACATCACCATGTTTGTTTTGCAACTCAAAAGACCACTGCGCATTACTCTGCCGAAAGTATGCGACTATTGCGAAACGGCGCGCCTTTTTTGAAGCAAACAAGTGTTCCAATTGCGGAAGAGATGGACCGTTCTCAATACGAGCAAAACTATTTTACCAGACATCAGAACACTTTACTTGGCAGCGTCATTCATTTTATAGAGCCGAAAACGTGACAATCTGCTTATACACACCCTCTCATGGAGTAAACTCAGCAGAACCTACTGAGCCACACCACTCTGAAATGGTAAGAGGCTCGCACACGGTCTATGTATTGGTCGCGCCCGTAGCAAACCAAGCCATCCATCCCTTTGGGATTGGCAAACAAAGGAGTTTCTGAGGGGAAGCAGCGACCTAGTTCATCGGGTGCCTCTCGCCTAAACCAGTGTATAGCGCACTTCAGCATTAAACGCCTCTACGATGCTCAGATGAAGTCAAGTACGTGGCGCAGCCCACATACGGGGTTGACCAACGCCGGCCACTTTCTTTGCGTGACTGGGCGATTCAGAAGTTTTTTCTAAATACCGGTTGTCACCTGCGCGAACCGCAGCTACGGAATGTAGAGGAAATGTAATTTTCAGCTGGCGTAGTTGTACCACTTCTCAACCACATCACAATTTTTGCCACCGCGTTTTCATTCCGAGAGCATTTCACGGCACTACAGAAGTTTCATAACCTGCTTAGTACCCCAGAAACTCTTGTCTTAGGAATGATTTCCAGCAAGTTACGCTGCCAGCGTGAAAAAAAAGTCGTCAGCCTAATATAGAGTAACGAGAACGTGTTTGGTTTTGTCTTTTCCACTGACACTACTAACCGATTTCATGAAAAATAATCAACTTGGGATGGTTGCAATCTCTATTATTGGCGGCAAAGCTGTCCCCCCCACACACACACACACAATCGCAATATTACGTCGAAGAAATCTCGGGGTGCCTTTTTTGTTTGGACAATTTGACTTTTTCAACCTTTGTCGCGTATAAAAATAGGTATTACAAGCGTCTTTCTTGTAAGTGACGGCAGAGCCGCCCTTTAATATTACAATCACAGGAAAGTTTGTGGCAAATGTACTGAATAGGCGTAGACTAATCTACTTACTTGTATAGACCTTTCGCGGGCAACTAGAACCCAACGGTTATTTATATTTCTATAAAGAAACGGGTTAAGAAAGATATCTGCGTGTACTCCAAACGATAGAATTATATCAACTAATAGCAGCATGTACACAACACGAGTAGACCAGCACTGAAATTGAGCGTACATTTAGCAAGTTTAATCAGCATCATAACATTGAATCACATCAAGCTTCAACTATATTTGTTGATTAGAAATTCATGCTATATTCACACTTTCTTCTGTTGTTACCTACTTCACATACAATGGCGGAGGTGAATCGGTTACAATTTTTCCGAATGTAGAGTTCAAAGGCAGCACCCACGGTACGGTTGTTGCGTACATTTCAGAACGTTCGAAAAACACAGAAATTGAAAAGTACTCTCGCTTTTTACTCTTTCCTACTCGCTTTTTTATTCCTGATAACTGCGGTCCTTTTCAGAGTTCTGCAGTATTTGTAACTGTTTGACTAGTGCAATAATTCTTCTGCCTGTTTTTGACGACTCCCGTGTTGTAGATTTATTGGTGAGCTTTCGGTATACTAACACCTTCTTCAGACCTACAACATGCTTACAGTATTCAGGCTACATCAATACGCACCAACAATGCAAACTAACCAAACCGGACATACAGTGACAAGACAGATCAACGGTACAGTTCCTAAGCGAATGAGAGCTACCAGAGCTGCGACATGATATATGACGGGGTCACAATCGCCACCCTTATGTGATAAATCTCATAGCATCCTTCTAGAGCTCTTCTTTGTTGTTTACTTCGGGGGACTGTCGCTTTATCTCCAAGGCCTCTAGTAGTTTCCTTTCTAGCGGAGCCTCCAATGTTTATTGTAATACTATTGTAATACATGAGGCTCCCGGATAGCAGTGTTTTATCATGTTTGACTATTGTTAGAGCTAGTTTCTGACAAGATCGTCACTTCCCTCATTTTCTTCTGTTAGGGAATTCCACGATATTTTGATTTTCAAGTGACGTCTTTGTTGAATGGCACTAATTTTCCATTGAATCTGTACTGAAAATTTTTCAGTTGCATCACTCCAGTACTTTTTGGCTCCCCTATTTTTACCTATGTACGCAAACTAGAAGAGTTTTAAAACTTACTTTGTGATATCTACTGGGAGCGCATACTGCCATATACCTGTTCAGCGTCATGAGGAAGCATCCAAAGATATGCGTAAACAAATTCGTTCCGGTCAAAGCAACCATCACTCGTGTTACCACTTCGAAGTGAGGGCCTAAGCATGACATGTACATAGATATTTCAGAAATCGCAGCATTTTTCTTGTATGCTGGCATGTTGTCTGAACTCACTCTTGATCATATGTGGGAACGTTTTTATTTCTTTGGCGACAGCCCTGATTCATCTAATGGCGAGATTCCGTTACTCCGATACAAACTACACTTTTTTGCAATGAGAATCTCTCTATCCTCATCACAGTACGGAGCATTTGCCAAATGTTGAAGAAATCATATTGAAGCGCAAATCTACAATACACAACTAGGTCATCCCATCTTGAAGTGATTCAGTCTGTTTTTGGGAGGAAAAACCTATCAACTCGTTACTACCCAGATCATTCTCAATGGCTGCTCATACATTATGAGAACACTGTTTATTCCTCGACGAATCAGCGGCGAAGATCTCTATCATTGCGTTCGAGGGGAAGAGGACCTAATCCACTATGTGCGGTTTGGTGCTCCATGTGAAGCACTGTGCCGCTCTAGCGTCTTTGCTTCCACAATCTACCGCTCTCCCTGGTCTGGAGCAGAGCATTCTGAATTGACAATCTCATGTGAATAGCTTAACGCAGCCATCCGCTTCGAAGTTAATGGCACTTTTTTTTCGACATCGAGTGTGAGGTCTAGAATCATATCTGCGTTAGTCGGCACGTCTAGTACACGCATAGTCAGGTTAATGTACCAACAAGCGTTCTCGCGGGATATTACTGGTGTGCTAATGGTACGCAAACTACGACAAACCTCTTGTTGCAGCTGACGAACAGTGAACAATCAGCAGACAGTCTGTATACGCTCTACACTGGAAACTGTGACAAATCTACAATTCTTTGTGGGACGATTTCACCATGCTTCAGGTCAGCAAGCTGCTGCAGTAGCAGGTTTGAGTCTGGCGCTCAAAAAAGTGATATTCGGTAAGCAAAGGCTTGAGGAATGAGAAGAATGAGTGAGAGCCTCGATGACTCACTGCGTCTTCTTTTGCAGAACGGAATTCGAGGTATGCTGGAGAGCCTCAGCGTTATCCTGCAGCAGATAAAACCTGTCTTAGTTAAACGCTACCAAATGCATATGCAGTAAAGTTTCGCACATCTACTCGAAATTACAATACTAGGACCTGTGTCAATGCCTGACTAGTCTGGAGAAGACTGCAGTGTGCCCACCGTTACAACACCATCAAACTCCGGACACAATTTCCCTAGAGTGAACATCTGCTTCAGAAAAACTTAGAGGTGGAAAAACGTCTCTAGCCCACACATATCCGTGCTTCCTGTTGTCGTACAGAAACCATGCTCACGGTCTGAGATGGAACTTTTGTTTCGGGAGGAAAAAACAAATTAGAGGTGTCATATGGGTGTGACGCTGGTCATCAGTCAGGCAATGGAGTGTTCACTTCTGCACTTTTCTTCTCATGTCGACTGTAATCAAACGTTAAGAACCAAGTATAGTGAACATCTATCCTTGCTCTCAACGTCCGAAAGGTACGATCCGGTATAAATTCAACGGCTGCCCGCAACGCTTGATCGTCAGTTGACATCCAGCTATCACGACCATGGCTGTATCAGAGTTTCAAATCACCGCAAGAAAACTTTGCAAATCGATGACTCGTTGTCCTTTGGAAACGAGATCCCAGGGTGAAACAAACGCTAGATTATCGGACACCTCAGCCATAGAGTGACTGAGTTTGAAGTCATTAAACATGATCACCCAAAATCGTATCGGCTCATCATCCGTTCGCGTCTCTATAAAGAGCCACTGAGGAGTGCTAGTTAGAATGTTCACAAAGCGCAGCATATACTCAGCAAACATTCAAATAGGAGTGTATACAGATTTCTCGCTTACCAAGTCCCAGTTTCTCATCAGCCAAGTACCATGCTATAGCCACAATGGCTACGACGTCAAAAGCACCTGAAATCGACTCATCAGAACATTATCTTTAAATTAAATGCTCATTGCATCCTAGAATAAGGAGGGTGGTAGGCTTAGTGCTGTTGGTCTGAGTTACTTAACACGCTCGCGACGGCATGCACGACCGGTCGTGCACTATCCATTTAGTGTCATATCGCTGTAAAATGTCCACAGTTAGCTATTTCCTTCGCACTAGCGTAATAACAGATATACTATAGTATTACACACGCAGTGGGCAAAGCAGACGTTCTCCCAAAGTTTTTCGTTAGATTTTTCGAACTAGAAAAGCTAGAAGAACAGTGAATTTTAGAAAAATTCTAACAACGACGATTCAGTAGAGGACAGAAATGGGAGGAACCTCCGAAGGCTACGAAAGAAAGGATAACTCTTATTTAAAAAATCTCGCATTCTATATTGGAAGGAAGAATTGCTACCGCACGGGTCCACGTGCTCGACCGGTCGAGAACGGGTCCCATGTACGCAAAAGCGTGTGTGTCGCGAACATGTCAAATATTTCTCATTTGAGATCTAATTAAATCGAGTGGTGCCGCAATTTCGAGCACTCCTCATGTATTTCGCGTTATTTCACCACTGCGTATGAGTTTTTTTTCCTCAGAACCCCAATAAAAACCTCGGTAAAACTTCAAAAAGAGGATTTGAGCGGACTCTGCCCTTGAGTGAAAGCGAAAACCACTTTCCGCACACGAATCAAATTTGGTTCACATAAACACCAACAAATACTATGTTATTTCGCGGGCATTACCTTTACATCCAACTATGAAATTAGCGATACGAAAATCTCCATGGCCTGCGAGCGTCACGGCCATGAAAATACCTTGTCTTTAATTTGATTCAGCCGTTTTATTATTTCATCGAATTCTGCGATGCAATTGTTGAGAAACCTTTTCTGTTACCATGTATGTAATGAAATTTATTGTCTCCAGAAAGAGCGATAATCGAATCGGAAGGAACAATCTCTATTGCAGGGATGAATGCTGATACTCAAGGAGTTAGATTAGCTGTTCGAAGATGAAGTTGAACAAAATAACCAAAATTTGTCATACACCGCTCACGTAACTGTAAGCGACGGCAATTTCGTTGCCCTGTCATCTAACAGCTATCGGAAATCACAGGTGATGGCATAGGTAAGGAGACAAAACCCATGGGGAAGGTAAGGTCGACGACGGGTATGGACCATGATGAGGCTAACCATGTTCTTGTCCATTGGAAAGGACAGAAACATGTTCTCTACCTTATCTTGCAACATCATGATCAATGAGAGTGGCTCATTCAACCAGCTGCAGTGGCAAAATCAATCGAAGAACGCCGAATTAAGGAATGCAGTCAATAAGCAAGTCGTCTAGTCTATAGAAATGCTTTTACTCTACTTTTGTACTTTTGTGTACATAATGAAGTCTAAAACTCAGCGCTTTTGCCGTTCTCCTTCATTATGGGCAGAAAAGCCGCCAGAGATAAGCATGGAAGTTTTATGCGTATGACAAAATTTGTTCCATAAATCATTCGAACATCATTCACTATAGCTCGTTGATTCTATTACCGCTAAAAAGTACTGCTAGGATACTAATGAAATGAGCCGGAAACTTTAATGTGTGCTCCTGGCATTTTTTAATGAAATGGATTCTAGGCTCCTACACAGCACCGTCCGGCCACATGTTGCACAACAGAAACTCCCCTGGCTGGAGCGGCTAGGCTAGGGAGCTCTGCCTCATCCGTTATAATCAAAAAACCTTCCGCTCACCGATCAACACTTCCTAGAGCTTCTAGATCCAGGAGAATTTCTTCGAAAACTGAAATGTTACCGAAAGTAGCTCCCGAGCGTTCGTGGTTCCTAAAAGGCCCCGTTTGAGGAGCACGGTGGCCGGCATACAGCCACATTATTGCAATAGGTTTGCGGATTGTAACGGTTCTAAGCGTTATTGAAAACATTAATTTGCAGCGAGTTATGGGCTCAGAAAGTAAGGTATTGAGAGTATGCATTATTTTTGCACCAACCTAATAGAAAGAATAAGAGGGTTCTCGAACGAGTTGAATGTACTGGTTAATTGAATATAAACTTAACTGTGACTGTGAAAATAATGAAGAACGGAGAGCGAAATACAGGATTTCTCGACCTGACAATCACTACTAGAATATAGCTATAGTAGACAATCGTAAATATGAACAGCACAAAATTGATGTTGATAAGACGCCGCCAAAGGTACTGGTCCATTAGATGCTTTAAATAGTCATAAATGTTCACAAACGACAACTGATACAAGAGAAGTGAGAGACGAGTGGGTAATAATTATAATTGAGATGTTAAACCATCTGACAACAGATTCATACATCCATCTACTCTAATAAAGCGCAGAACCCCCCCCCCCCCCCCCCCCCCTCCCC
>JARK01001407.1:163920-191237 GCA_000688135.1 Ancylostoma ceylanicum | reverse complement strand
CCTCCCCTGTCACGTGAGTGGGTGGGGCGCGATAAATGTATGTGTGTTGCACAAACCGCGCCGTACTGCAGCATAATCGCCAAGATCAAGGGAAAATTCAGGGTTTCTGAAGACAGCATAGTGGAGAAGGTGGAGAGGACAGTGATATTTCACAATATAGCACATGACACTCCAACGAATCAGGTGCTGAACAGGAATCGTTGCTGTTGGTCAATAACGGTCTACAAAACATTGTTGAAACCGCGCCGCACTCCAGCACAATCCCCGAGATCAGCGGAATTCTTGGGTTTTCAAAGGCAACGACGTGTAGGAGAGGTAAAGGCCGCTGTGATTACGCAGAACAACACATAGTCCACCGAGTGGGTGACGTGTTGAACGGGAATCATTGCTGTTGGTTGTGCTTTCACTTCAAAACAACAACTTATTCCC
Source organism: Ancylostoma ceylanicum (assembly GCA_000688135.1). Lineage (NCBI taxonomy): Eukaryota > Metazoa > Nematoda > Chromadorea > Rhabditida > Ancylostomatidae > Ancylostoma > Ancylostoma ceylanicum. Next base: position 190,808 of record JARK01001407.1, on the reverse strand, counting down.
TAGTATCGTAGGGAATTTCGGGTCAAACGCGGCAGTTTGCAATACTGAGAAGGGATTCTCACAAGTCAACCGAATAAAAACTCGGGCAACATGTTTTTGACGCTGCGGTTACAATACTTTGCTGGCAAGGAAGTTTAGAGGGGAAGTTTTGAAGTAGATTCGCAGAAAATCACTCTCATCCGCGAAGCGCGGCGAAGCTGCGCTTTGTCAGGATGACAGTGATTTCTCGGTTACACTAATATGAGGGAGAACATCAAACTTATCTGCGTTGATGTGAAAATCTATTTCCACACACAATGTCTACGTTTCCGAATTTCTCAACTTTTTGGGCAAACTTCCAACGTCGTATGAGAACGTTTTCTCCTCCTCTCATTTTCGCAATACAATTGCTCGAAATTTTTCACAATGCTCTCTCACAAGAGTTCCCGAAATGGTGGCTACTATGTTTTTTTCACGCCCATTTCGCAGGAATGTATGTACAACAAATTATGCAAATTCTCAAGAATCTCTTCTACAGATAACGCAATTATTTTATAAACTATGACAGTTTATGTATGGTTGAACTAACGGTAGCAGACAGAATAGCTAATGGCACAGGCTCTTGATGTTGTTTAAAAGAGAGAGAGGGAGAGAGAGATGACATTTTCTGCCGCGTGCACGGACCGCCTACTGCTATATGAGTATTTGACGCTACCCTTACAAAAACCCTATAGATAGCAGTCCTAGTTCATCACTGACACTATTCGGCAATGTTGAATGGAGACATGCTCAATCTGAATCACCACTCTTTTTTCTTCCATAGCGAGATACAAAAATGTCACGGAGAATTTCGAGAAACCGACGAAATTGAACTTTTATTTTTTTTTGATCCAGTTTGAACCGAATCTTTGACCGTGATAAGCAACAGGAAGGAAGCCCCATAGTGCTTCAACACATACTCGAACTTCATTTTGATTGCTCATCACAAGGCTGAGAAATGCAAAAAATTCTTTCGGCCGAAATCATGGGTGTCCTAAATAAGTGGCCACCACCGTATATGAAGATAAGAACAAACAGCATTATCCATCCAGCTAATAACTTGATAGTTACTCAGTAAAAATCAAATGTTTCTGAAAAAAAGCACGATGCAATTCGTTAATAGAGAAAGTGTCTGATACAACCACATCAGCCAGCTGCGCGTCTTCCTGCAATTCGCTCTCGAAAAATGTTTTAGCTTCGGCACGCAGCTACATTGGTTAGCCCTGCGGAACAATTTGTAGAAACATGCAACGTTCCTGACTGCGGCAGAATTCAAAATCTGCGGAAGCTCTAAAAAGCATCGCGTTAGGGCCGGGTACGACCACAATTCTGAGAGTACTCTACGAGCATTTCGCACAATTTTGCAGCGATAACCACCTTTTTTAGCGTTTGTCTGAAACATCGTAATAAACGTATCTACAAGATGCATCAGAATTGATGACGAAACTAAAATGAGACTGTGGGTGAGGCAAAATGCGAAATCGTTTTAAGTATAGAGATGCAAAATAAAACCCATGCCCTGGGGATCAGATTCAATTCGCGGAAACAATCACAAAGACTATATGGAGGCGCATAGCCTCAGGGCCTCAACTAACTCTGGTCGACTTTAATTCAGAGGCCTGATGCTGGGATGGCCGTTAGCGGTCATTGCTGGCTGGCCGCCGATACCGCATCTGAGCTGGAAGATTTGGCCGGTGATTCCCACACGACGGCATTTCCGTGGAAGCCGCGCGCAAGCTCTGGGCTGCGCGCAAGTGACCAATGGCCGCGATATCCGTGCATTTTCACAGTTTGATATTGAAAAGGTTCTCCGATGCGCTGTGCTTAGAAGGGTTCTCTGACGAGCTGCGCACAAGACCCTTCTACTGTCAACCTGTGCTCAAAAATTGGTTCATTCCGGGTGGCGATTCAGGACAGGCGCACTGGTGAAAACTAGATTCCACAATAATTTGCTGAATATCGCGACATATTCAGAAGTAGCGTTATAGGGTGATATGATTACCGAAAACGAAATCAATGCATCAAATTGCATCAAATATCCATTTTGCAAGTGGTTCAGTGCAAAATGATTTTGGTGCAATAATAGTGTAGGTACGGTCAAGTTATTCTTTTCACCTAGAAGACATTCTCAGAACTCCGACTAGAAAAAGAAGCACTCTACTTTGCAATATTGAAGAGTTATTAACGTTTGGACCTTGAAAACCCTTTATTACGATTGAGTCGAGCAAGGAAGTGTCTCAACAGTGTTTGAATAAGAAAAAAGGAAATGAAAGAAATTTCCGTAGCAAAACGTACAGGGTGCGGCAAAAGCCTTTGGAGAAGCATAATCGCTTGCTAGAAATCCACGGAGAGGGAATCTGGGAAAACCAGTGGTTATTTTCTCTTTATGACCTAATTGTAGGCGGAAAAATTATTTTGTTTCTGAGGTTTCCTCTTCTCATACTCAGACATTCGTGGGGGTGATGGTCAGGTAGGACCTCAATCGCTCCGCCCACTTTTTGAGTTGGGAGAGCATGTCTGGACGCCCAAAAAGAGCAGAGCGTGCTGTGCTTAACCCCGGCCGTCCCCCCATCCGCCGGAACCCAACAACGCGCTCGGGGGACATCTGCGAGCGCACGTGGGGGAACGTCTTTCAATTGTCGGGGATAGGTGCCATACGATTTTGGGTCCACCCCCAGGTACAATTGGGGGTGGACCCATTTCCACCTGCATTCCACCCCCACGAATGTCTGAGTATGTTCACAGCCTTCGGAAAGTACATGTGAGACGTGGGGTCTGACGCACAGGTAGTGGAGGTACTTTTCCCTCCACCACTCCTCCATCTATTTGTGAGGAGTCTCCCAACTCCTGTGGGTGGTTGCAGAAGGCTCTTACTATGGATCCCAGAAAAATCACTGGGAAATTCGGAAAATCGGTAGGGCACTTGTGAGTTTATTGCTAGCTTCGCTCTTGGTAGTGGTCAAAATTTTTGTATGAAAACACGGAAATCGCGCTACAACAGCTATTCTCCCTATTTTGAAAGCAATTTTATCACGGTTTTTTTTGTCATAGACTTGTTTATTTGCTCTTTCTTAATAGAGATATGATAATTTTGCATCTACAGAACGACGAAGTAGCCCCTTAAAGGCAGCACCCACGGAAATTTTTGTCTTTGAGATTTTGGCGCAATCTTAAGTTTTCGACATCGATGAGCACGGCTATATCGGTCATTTTGTCAAAACTTCCAGAAAAACGATTTCGGAATGCCCTTATTTCGCTGAGTTAGGTCAAAAATGGCCGAGTTGCGTGAAACCGATCTGACAAAAAAGTCGATAAGGGTGCCTCTGTCGTCACGTAGTTTTTTGCCGAATTTGAGTATTTACCCGGATTTGCAGCTTTCTCGAACAAAGGAAAACAGAAATAGGGAAGCAGAAGAATGGAAGTTGCACAGATGTATCTGTGGAGCAAAAATAAAAAAAAATTAGGGCAAAGGACAAGAAGAACTATCGCTATTTTACAAGAGAAGGGAACAACTGAATGACATGAGTTGGAAAAAAGGTAGCAATTCTTGAAAAGTGAAAACAAGAAGGTTCTCAGGCAACTATAATCAGAATAGTAGATGAACTGTGGAGAAAAGAGCGCGGAAAAGACTTTTTTCATTGAAAAACTGTGTGACGGCAGGCAAAAACAGCTGATCCGTGTCAAGTGTCGCTCCAATGCTACGTTTGGAAAGCAGGACATCTCGTACCAGCGCCCCAAAGTTGAAATGTTGCAAGGGACTTGTACTTGTGATATCTCGAGTAGGATGCGCTATCCGACAGCGGTTCCATTACAGAATTGTCGGGACTATGCCTGAAGTTCGAAACCACTCAAAATCTCAAAGACGAAGATTAGCGTGGGTGCTGCCTTTAAAGCGAGTATTCTTCTCTGTTGCCATGGCAGAAACGAACATTCGCTTATCGTGGTCCGACACCTACTCTGGGAGATTCCGATGTGGTTTCTAGATTCTGCAGGCTATGGCATGCCATACAGTTTTGCAGAAGACCCGAAATGAATTTTGGAATTTTTTTTTTCGAAATCAAAACATCTCATCTACTTTTTGACAAGCCCGTGTAGCTACCAGTGGAAGAAATTTTGGAATCAAAAATGTTATTAATGTTAACAAGTTAACTGCTGATACACAACAATCATCGACTTTTCCAATTTTCTCTTCCTCATGTTTTGAAGATCGAATATGCTTGTCCAAAGACTTTTGCCGCACCCCGTAGATGTACTTCCTTGGCGAAAACGCGGCTAGATTTGCAAACATTGAGTGAACCTCATGTGCCACTTGGAGACCAACGCCTGCTCTACTTCTCATAGGTGCATTAAGTTCCTAATGGTTCGCCTTTTTATAAGATGGACCAAAAATGGGAACATCAATTGCAGCACTTGAGTAACAATTTGCGCTGGCGTTCTCATGGCTGCTTTCACAAGAATGAAGCATGCTTTGAACAAGAATAATTTCTTGTAATCGTTAGGAAATGTACTCCGTTTCGATAAGCATAAAGAAGACTTATTTTGAAAGTAGTCTCACCTACAGCACACCTGCAAAGCTTTTATCAAAACTTAAAAGTGTAGGAATCGAAGGGCGATTGTTAGATTGGTTTGCGTGCTACTTATCCGGAAGGCACTTTACCGTTAAAGTTGAGAACGCCTACTCTGACCGGCACATATGTCCAAGCGGAGTTCCGCAAGGCTCAGTTTTATCTCCTCTTCTTTTTCTGCTCTACACCGCCGACCTGCCTTCAAAATTGAAATTATGTCATGCAATTAAAGTACAGGTCTATGCTGATGACATAAAGATTTATGCAAGCTATGGTGAGAGTGACGCCCGGATTGTTCATGATGCTCTATCTAAAGCCATAATTTTTATGAAGCAGTGGTCCGTAGAGCATGATTTACCCCTAAATATGACCAAGACCACCGTTCTCCATCTAGGGAAATTACCTTACGTAGAATATAGCATTGACAATGTCCCACTCACTCGCAAAAATGAAGTTAAGGACCTTGGCGTAATAATAGATGAAAAACTCAGTTTCCGCAACCAAAACGCTCACATTGTTGATAAAGCTAAGAGAGCGCTATTCCAAATACTCCGTAATGTACACACTGGAGATCCTAAAATCTTGACACGCCTCTTCAAGTCTTACGTCCTACCTCATCTTGAATATTGCTCTCAGGTATGGAGCCCCCATCTTAAAAAGGATATAAGGAATATTGAGAAAGTTCAACAGACATTTACAAGAATTCTATACTATAAATCATACCCGAATGTGGCCTACCCTCTTTCGATGCCAGCTTACCCAGAAAGGCTGAAACTTCTCTCTCTTCGCAGCCTAGAACACAGACGAGCTTTTCGAGATCTTGTCTTTGCGTTTAAAGTTCTAAGACTAGAAGTCAAGTTGAGAGCTAGCAACTACTGGGTGTTCAGGCCTTGTAGCGGACGTAGATGTGAGTTTTCTCTTCAACACTCCATTAGTCCGTCCAAACTCCATTTGAAATCTTTTAACTCTTTTTTCATGAGAACAGCAAGGTGGCTACAGGCGCTCCCGCCAGAGCTGATGCATTCCTCGTCCAGCACCGCGTTCGCAAGGAGATTACGCAGCTATGATCTGTTAAGACTTCTTCATCTCACTGAATGAGCTATTGATTTATTCCCTTATCACTGTCTGTTACTGTTACTGAACGGTTTTCTAATCAAAAGCAACTGAGTTAGTGAGTTGACCAAAAAAAACTTACCTAAGTTCTTAATCTCTGCGCAGCCTCTAAGTACATTTCTGTGCAAAACTATGATTCGCTACCATTTTCAACCCAATTCCTGTACGTTTCCATGTAGATCGTTCCGCGAGCGTCCTCTAGGCGACCGCCCGGGGTTTGTATTTAGATTAAAGAAGCGCTTGAGATACAGAGCTCGCCCCGGTATGGTTATTCCAGTGGCGCAACCTAGACGTGACTATCTCAAGGACACTACTTGGTAAACGGCATACATGGAGTCGGTTGCCATCTGCAAAAATTAGATGCAACCTAAAATCGCACTTGTCTCTAGCGAACGAATAGCGAATTTTGATCAGAACACGGCTCAGATTATCAGCATATGAGATTTCTTTGTTCTGTTTTTTTTTTTCGAATTTTGACCTGTTTCTGTTATGTTTGAATGTTCGGTACTTTTTTTTAAATTACGGAGCACCTTCGAGTGCATGAAATAAATAAATAAATACAGAATAATTTCGGTGCTTCACTATTTATGAGGCACGCTGTATGAATGCAGGTAAATGACATCGCTTTAGAAGTCGATAGATTATCAACATAAGAATCATGTCTTCAAATGGAATTTGCTCCCTTGAATGCTCAACATAAGAATCATGTCTTCAAATGGAATTTGCTCCCTTGAATGCAACTTCCTTAGTTCATGTTAAACCGTGCCACATCTCTGTATGCACAGTTTTTAAGAAGTATAGCGCGTTTGCCACAACTGGAGCGACACTCCTTTTGATACTTATCGAATCTGGGCGTTGCTCTCGCAGCTAGCGTCAGCAACCAATCGCTACAAACGGCCGAAACCAGTGTCGCTGCGGCTAATTTGTGCAAAACAAAATTAACTCATTGAGCGTGAGATAGATGTTTTCGTTCGTACAGGAGTTTTCATGAAGACCGGTAAAAGCTCATGAACACCATAAATATGCAGATATCCTACGAACGCCGCCAACAGCTGCTACACAGAAGGTGGGCGGTGACGTCGCTTTCGTACAAAGACGATGCTCAGCGAGGTGGGATTCAATAGAGAATACGTTGCTGTCCCACCCTTTTTGAGAAAAGGCGTCACAGCCACCGCAGCTGAAATAAAAAATGTAATTTAGATGAACGACTCAGCATAATCAAGTAAATTTGATTTGCAATCAGTTGATCATAGAATTACTAAATACCAGTTGGGTACCAGGTTCCTAGAAAGGCATCACTTCCTGAAGGCATCACTCCCTGAACAATCGAATTATCACAGCTTTACCCTAACTAAGTTCCACGTTACCGTCTACTAAATATCGAAAGTAGGCTGAGCTTACGTATAACGGAAGAATTAGCGAGGAAAGAAACTGTTGCCTATGAGGAAGTTAGATGAGTGGTATGAGGAAGTTAGATGAGAGTTTACTCCTTCATACTCTTTGGAAATGATCTGAACCTTAAGTAGCCTTCCCTCTGCAATCGCTCAGTCATCTTCTTCAGCCATTCTTTTTAATAGCCTGGGAAAATACCTATAAGGGAGAAGAATGCATTGAAGCCTTGGTATTGACACATTCGCTACAATGTGTTCAATCGGGTGAGCACGCCCTTTTCAGAGTTATATTTTTGTGAATTAATCATAATTAGCAAACTCCTATATAGTGGTATACAAACAAATGTTGAAGCGTTCAGAACACGCGATGGGCAGAGCCTCTCGTACTTCTTTTATGCGTGTTTGAAACTCACAAAGAAAAGAACAATACATATAAAGCTCAGCTTCCTTACTACAGTAGCGATAAAATGATATGATCAGAGCCATTCTGACTAGGGAATCTTTTGTTATAACTCGTCTCTGGATTGAGTTATTCAACCCAAATTTGAGTATGTATTAAAACTCCTTGGGCGCTTCCCAGTGGCAGCTTAGCATTGTCACAGGCTCAATTAACCTGGATTATTGAGCTTAAACATCAACTTTCTCAGATTTCATTGGTTTTGTCCAGCATTCTTATTCTCAACTACTGGCAGAAAGGAAGAGTTGGTATAGATTGGGCACATAATTGCCTGTTATTTCCACCACTATGCTGCTGCGCTTCCTTTGCTGCTCAAACGGGAGGACAAAATTAATTGATCGAAATCACCAAAAACTGGGTCTCAATATATTTCAAGCATGTGAATAGCAAAGGATATTTAATATTTGAATAGCAAAGGATATTTAATATCAGGATATTTGCTAGAAGCGGATATCACAGGAATATTCCCAGTCGGGATCAATGCTTCTTAGTCTGAAATTATGAAAAATTCTTTTTTCTCACTTTTATGCGACTTTTTGAACGGCCCACTTTTAAATGTAAAGGGAAGAACCTTAAAACGCAACTTATATACCAAATTGCTCGCTTACGATACGACTTAGAAAAATTTCTTCCGGAGCTGAGGTGTCGCGAAGCAGTCGGAAAACCATTATGTTAATAAAACAGTGAATTTGCACTTGGAATGCGGTAGATCTGCTTAGAAGCAGTTTATGCCAGTGTCAAGCAGGGGAAAGAAAGAACACTTAGACATTCACCAGACCCTCAAATCTCATCAAAATAGCTCAATCCTTAGTTGAGTTATAGTTTGAAGTTTTGTCTTGCCTCTGATCATATCATTTTGACCGCTACCGTACCTCTTATACAGATGTTCTTATTGAATTAGTTTGAAGCTCGTGCATATTTGCGTTTGGCATCCCTCACATCCCTGCATTTTCGGAGTTTATGTAGCAGAGGAAAAATTCCTTCCACGTGGGACCAGGTGCTCATACTGTTGAGCACGGGTCCTAGTTGAGCAAAAGCGCGTGTGTCCCACGTGACACACCTAGCCAAAAGCGTAAAGTCGTAAATGTGTTAAGTCATCCAGTGGAGCTTCACATTTATCACAAACTGAATGCCGTAATCGTTGTCTACCTTTAACATACACTAGAGCTTCACATTTAGTAGTAACTGAATACAATGATTGTTAACCACCTCTGACGCTCAGCTCTCCAATATCCCTAAATGGTCATCACCTATATAATGAGTGCTGGCATTACGAATAGGATGATCACAAAGCCATTACAATACGTTCTATTCGTGAAAACAATCTGCTCCATTCCTCGATGCGCGGCAAAAATTATCTTCATTCAAAATGCAAACGCAGTAAAGTGAAAGAAAGTGTAGTAAATGAGCAGAGACCTGTGCATGATTAACTTCTTCAAATATTAACTATAAAAAAGGGCATGGTGTTTTTTGTTTCAAAAACTCTTCCTGGTTCATTAACTTGCTTCCGTTTCCGAGATTTAGTGAACAATCAAATTCAGTAAGCGATCACAGATTGTGTTAAACCATTTAAGTTTTTACATTCCTATAAGAAGTACTCGCAGCACACTTCATTTGTGAACACCCAGCATTTATTTTTGGTATTTTTTATGAGGAGCAATCAATATTCTTCCCCTCAAGCACTCGACGCTGAAGGGCAATGAAATAGTGGAATGAAATGCCGCGCTATCCCTACTGCGCGGCACGAGTAGTGGCTTTCTGACGTGGTGGGGATAGCTGTTCTGTCTATATTTTCTAACTCCAATTGCGGGGAAAAACAAACGAAATCGGATGAAAGATGAACAGTCTCAAGAATCTCGAATGTAGAAGCTCATAGATTGACTAATAATGGTCATCATCATTATCATCATCATCATCATCGGCAACAGCTCGAGAAAAGCAATGCTTGTACTTGCTAGTATTAAAGAAACTGAGTTGTTTAGTACTACTAAAACTGTTGAAGGAGCACATTATGAACAGCAGTTAATCAACTATAATCATGTTTGACCGGAATTGGATCAGTTTGGACCAAGAGACAGTGCAAACATTGCCCTGCGGCCACGTCCGCGTGACAAAACCGATGAAAAGGCGTTATTTTTGTTAGTCTTTAGAGTGTAACCTGCAAAGAATTGTCTTTTATTCCTTCTCAGATCGAATGTGTTTTGAAATATCAGCATTTAATATTGTCACTTCTTATAGTACTAGGTTGTCGGAAAGGTTCCCCGCCTTTCTTCTGTCTCTTCTTATTCAAGTTTGCTCTTCTTGTTTAATACAATCATCAATTAAGAAGTACATAACAGTCATTACCGACAAAATATTGCCATTTATCAGGTATTTGCGGATCCCTTTTGTAAAGAAATTCTGAGGTTTTAAGGCAAATAACTCGTTAAGCCACTTTTTGCGTTGGTTGAGCTCCTTTTAGCTCCCTTGCATCTGGATGCACGGAGACAAAAACGTATGGTAATTTGTTGGCGTCAAGCCTGAAGAGTATGAGTGGACCAGAATGTGCCATCCCAAGCTTTGAAGTTTTTGCTGGGTCTTCCACGCAATGTTTGAATGAGCGATGTTGTGGAGAGAGTGAACGTAATCCTGTTTATCACGTGGAGCCGCGGCGACACGGTCCACTTGTCCGCAGTAGAGTTCGACTGTGGCGGCAAATTTCGATTGTAGCAGTTCCCAATGAATAATCTTTTTGAAGTTTCACGAAACGCTATGCGTTTCCTTCTGGCGATGGAGCTGTGCCTTTGGTCCACGCTCTCGCAAAGAGGTAGTATCCTGGGAGCAGCATCTGAGTTGACGTTCGTACCAAATCAAAGAGTCATCATCGCGTATGAGCCAGAATGGCACTCTGTCAGTTGCGTTCTTAGCTACAGATTACCTAACCCCCTCCATAACCTCCCCCTTTTTTGGTGGTTTGAGATAGTATCAACACTGCTTTGATATGTGAAGCTCACAAGCTTCTCTTTAACAAAAAATCGTCTGTCTTTAAAATGTGTCATTCTCGTGGGCTACCATAGTGCAGTCATCCTCATAAAGGATAAAGGATAAAGTGGTCGGCGTTGATCAATCCCGTCACGAGGGATGCGCCACGCATTCGACTTCATCTGAGTATCGTAGAGGCGTTGAATGCGTATGTGCCCTGTACAGTGACTTGCGGGGGGCATCCGATGAATCAAATCAGTGGCTTCATCCTCCCAGACTCCTCTGGTACCAATTTACGACCCCGGAGAGGATGGATGGCTTGGTTGGCCACGGGCGCGGGATCGAACCATCGACCGTGTGTTTACGCAGTGAGCCTCTTACCACTGCGCCACACGCGCACCGTCATCCTCATAGGCAAAAAAAAATAGTTAAGGGTAGTAGTCTAGTTAAGTCAAGTGCAGGGTGATGGCTTCAATGGAGGAATTTCACAAAGCGGGACTCTCATCGAACCTGTGGTTGAAACTGTTGCAAGTCTTATTTCCCTCCAGGCCCAATTCCTATACGCCAACCAACAGTAGTGCTGAATAGTGATAATTTAATGTTGTGTTTCACTAACAGTTCTACCTCCGACAACTATGCAGCTATGCCTAACTCACACGTGTTGCATTCTCTTTTCATTCCGTTAATATTAAGTCAATGTTGATGGTGACGCTGTGACACACCTCAAAGATGTTTTACACAGATAAATAAACAATCAAATAGATAAATAAATAAATAAATAAGTAAATAAATAAATAAATAAATAAATAAATAAATAAATAAATAAATGAATAAACACTTGAGAATATTTTGTACTAACGATGTTTGGAGCTTGTTTCGGCGTTCTTCCCGTCTTCAGGGGTCTGCGAAAAGGCTCCGAAATTCCTTACGTCTACCCCTCTGAGCATCTATTCACTCTGTGGCGAGCTGATTCTTCTCGGATCTTTGCGTCTATGTACTTCGCACGAGCAATACCAGTCTGAATGATATATTCACGACAACTAATCCAGGCAATCGATCCTGTGTCACAGATATAAGAGACATCTAAGCAACCTATGTTTTTACGCCATTGGCTCTGTATCGTTTCGCAATGAATGAAAGATTTATTTTCTATGAACTTGTCACCAACAATTTTTTTGACTCTGTGATTTCTGTGCAGTGTGGGTTATTCGAGGACGCCTAGCGTTGCTATGGTATTGACATATAATACTAAATCAGTGAAGATCCTTGTCCTTTGGCAGCAGAGAGCTGCTGAAAGTACTGAGCAAGGGACAATTCTTGCGCCTACGATCACAGAATCTGAAGCATCGCGGAAAAATCGAATATCCCTCCCTCAAAATCTGGATGTGCATCATAGTGATCGAAAATGAGGCAATACCAAGACACCGTGATTGGTGCGGTCATCGAATGAGCCCGTCATAGTGGCTTAGTGGAAGCGGGAACCTAGGTGAACTGCGTTCACTATGAGGGTTACATCTGCATCTTTCATCACTTTGAGGAATAAAATTGTTGTGAAAATAACAAACATTGTAACTTTAGACAGAACTTACACTACAGTCCGGCACTAGACAACTTGCGCTCCCACGTGTACTCGGTGACTCATGTTGTGAATCCCACTGTAACATACATAATACTCGCTAGATCTCTAGCTAGGGAGACCCACTAAAAACTCTCCCTTTACAGCGCTTTTGTTTGAGGTATGTAATCCAATGTGCCATTGAAGACCTCTTTGATTGGTCGTACTCCGATCTCAGCGGTCACGGCATCGGACTCGCCTTTGCTCAATGATTATAAGTAATATTAGTGAAATGTGACCACGATTTTTCTCGAGGGTTTTCAAAAAATATTGAGAACTATGCTTGTTGAAAACAGAGTTCGTAATGTAGTGATAAAAATTGAGTCTGTTAAAAGCATTCCAGACGTCCCATGATCGACTGTCTTTTAACCTTGGCATAATTAATTCCACTTCGTGCAGTGTTTATTCAAGCTGTTTTGAGCCAAGATTGTTAAGCACTGACGTTTATTCCTTCAAGTGGCCAACGTTTCGGCGATCTCGCCTTCGTCAGAGCCCCAGCTTTCAGCGGTCTGTGTCTCGACGAAGGCGAGATCGCCGAAACTTTGGCCACTTGAAAGAATGAACGTCAGTGCTTAACAATCTTGGCTCAAAACAGCTTGAATAAACACTGCACGAAGTGGCATTCCAGATGGTTTATAGTTCATCACTTACTGAGCCGTTTTTCGATGATTTTATGAAATATTTTCAGATGTTTAGATAACATTCCTTTCGCGGATTACGACGTAACATCAATACAAAGTTTATTAACCAAAGATTATACATTCTTAGATCACATTTTTTACACATCTGTGACAAAAATCAGCCCGTGTTACTTATGCATTGCTCTATATGAAAGCAATGTCACTAATGAGATCACACAAGAATTGTTGAGGTGATCTAGAAAAAGAGGAAAGCGTTAGAAAAGAACATTCTGCAGCAGATGAAGGTAGCAATTAGCTTGAGACACGGCTCACGAATGCTTTAGGTATAGTCGTTTCGGCACGAGCGGGACGAAACACTTTCATCTTCTTCATGAATGATGGAAGTACTTCATAGCGTAAGTCGTTACTTAGGAAAATCGCACTGTAGGCGTTCATTGCTACGATCAGAAAGAAGAGCAAGGAGTACTGAAAATTATTTAACAACCAAATTAGGTTCGAATTCCATTCATGGTGTCTATGATCATCACTCTGGTGCACAATTTATAAACATAGCAAGAGAGAATACAGGAACGGTGAATGATCGGAAACTTCTCAAAAAACTTACATGTTGTTTAATTAGTCTATTGAGCGGTGTATCGAAGCGAAACAAATATGAAGCCTCGTGAAAGCATTCAAAAAGACCGAGTACACAGTCGATTGCCACGACGATCACTAGCCCCTTAAAATCAGTGTCTTACCTCAGAATCGTCGTGAAAATTTTGATGCGGAGAAAATCTTTACGAAACTCTAATCACAAATGGCATAATATTGCTTGGAAAGGCCGAGAAACCTCTTTTCTTGCTAATTTAGACAACTATATTTTAACAAACTAAAATCTATATTGTAATCTCACAATTTCCTTGCGAAGTTTCCTCATAGTAGGTGCTATTCTTTTGATTACAAAGAGCGTTATAGATATAAGAATTATACTCAGAATTTCATAGGTTATAACAACAATACCCGTTGCAAGCCGAACTCCCTGAAGAAATAATATCGCATTTTTACTGGAACAAATCATAAGTGAACTGTGAATTTCTTATGCTAGATTATATACGAGACTCTCTACATGTAAAAAACTCATTTATCTAATTATTTATCATTTATTTGCATGTTGTCGCTGCGCGATTTCGCCGAGAGGCCGGGGTCCCGTCGCGCTCACTGCCTCGCAATATTCATCGCACCGTTGTCGGGTGGGAATGCGGCCAGTCGCTCCCTTGCGGTAACGCCGGGCGGTCGGTTTCTGTTTCGCTCTTGTGTTGTGTTGTCGTGTATGTCATGTTCGTTGTTCTTCTGCTTGTACTACGGAGTTAAAGGTCCTCCTTCTGCTTGGCCAATGCAATACCCTGGACCGTTGTGCATACTTCAAGCCTCTGAAATGTGTAAGTTGGACTTTACCTACCTTCTTGCTGCACTACATATTATTATTCACTACATGTCATGATGCCGTATTTTGATGATGATCGATTTCTAAGCGTAATGAATATTAGTGTATGCATATGTTCACCTAGAACTGGGGACTCAAAGTGAGAATCTTGCAGACGGAGGCTGTATAAATGGGAAGGAACTTGAGATGCGACCGGATAAGGACTGTGGGGTAGACCTTCGGTAGTAGGAAATGTATCTCCGATGGGCTGGCTCCGTCATGCATGGGGTAAAACCTGTCGCTAAACCGCTGTACTGCCAACAATACCACACCAAATGACTAATGTAATTACGAGAACACTAATACTGAGCAAAAAGTGATTAAAGCGATAACAGTCAACCAGTTTTGCGAAAACGGGCGCAGCATAATACTTCGATCATAAACCAATGACCATATTCTTTGACACACTTCTCCACATGTTTTTGTACCGCTCCGGCAAACTCGATAGATTGATGCTTCACTTATTCGTGTTAGTGGTGAACTGACGGTAAAGTAAAGACTAAGGCGATTGCATGCATCACTTTACTGAAACTGCAGGGTCCATCTGGAGTTCTGAGTGCTGAATATAACAAAATGCGTTGGGAACTATAAAAAAATCTGCTCACTGATATATCTCTTTCGCGAGAAAGAAGCTTCCATCCACCATTACTGTATTCATAATGAAAAGGATTAAAAAAGAGATCTATATGTACTGCAAATGAAACAATAACATCAGTCAGTAGTATTATTTGTACAGCACGAGTAGACCAACACTGAAATGGGCTTGCATTTTTTTCTATAGAATAGGGTTAACCCATGTTGGTTTTATGTGTCATGTAATCTGCGTTAGCGGACTCGTGATTCAAGAAACATGGAACATAACAAACTCACTATGTTGTAAGAACTGGGGAAGCATACAGCCATATATCTATTCAGCGTCATAAAGAAGCATCCAAAGAGATGTGTGAAAAGGTTTGTTCCAGTGAGAGCAATCATTACCCGTGTTATTACTTCGAATTGAGGGCCTGAATAATATACTTGTGAAAATGAAATATCTTCACTTTTTCAAACTTTTCTCGTGTTGTTACTTCTGGCTTTTTTTTTCGACGTATCGTTAACGTCGTCGTTGATGCAAGAACGTTTGCGTTGTTGTAATATGAATGGAATTATGGAGATCCCGTAGAGGAATAGCTATGATCCTTCCTCTACACCTAACCCTCTCCGCGGCGCCGCTTCGCAACATCTTATCAGTGCCCACACGGCGCTCAGAAACACGACAAATATGTAGATGATCCTGTGCTCCCTTCGTTGTGCGAATAATAAGAGATCAGAATTTTTACTGTCGACAAGATGAGTCTCGCAAATGGCGCCAGTGAAGCACGTTTAAGTCGACATCGGCGCTCAAGAGTTTCTGAGAATGTTCTAGAGGGGGCCCTAATGCTATTGAAAATCACCGTGTGATTGGACGGGATCAGGGACTGACCACCGCTCGATTACACCGCAATAAGGACGGATTCGGTTCCTGCCGCGGTTTTGGCGTGAAGAAATTGAGAATTTGCTAATATCCTAGATACAATATAAGGGTTAACTCTGGCATGCACAACGGTAATGTGGAAGTTCAGGCAAGGTATTCAGAATGGAAAGGAACGCAAGGCGGTACATATGGTGGTTCCAGAAGGAAAACATGAAATTTCAGGGTAAGAAGACGTGGTAATGAAGGTGACGTAACGCACGATCACACACGGCAGCGAATTACACGAGCGTGAACTATAGAACAGACTGTCCCGCAAAACCACAGAGAAACTTCAACAGTCTCACAGTCTGCACGCGCCACCAGAACGGACTGTGAGCCATTTCTCGCTATTGAGTAACGAGAACGACGGAACCGAGCGGCTAGGGTTGAGAAAAGTGACCGAAGAAGAGGAACTGTCCTTGAGCAGCCAATGTTAATATCTTTTTTTTTTCGTCCGGAATACTCCCCAGGGACGAAGGGACGAAGATTCAGAACTGCTCTTTTCATTGAAAAGTTCAAATTTTTCGCTCACCCAATCCTAGTCGTGAATCTGCTCTATACCATTCTATAGCGACAATAGCTATGATGTCAAAGACACCTGAAATTGTAATCAACATTTACAAATCACCATGATCACAAATTCAGTTTTTATGTATAGTTTTGTGAGCAACCTAACATCCCATACATTATTCTAGTTATTATAACAACGATACATGCTATTATGTCATCGAAATGTAATACTCATAGGCAATTATACCTGCCCTACTTTCTCATCTCATTAGGGCATGAGCCCCTATCACTCATGTGCTAAAAGAGAGAGAGCTGCAACGACTTGACTTTAAAGGCAGTGTATCAGGTCGTTTTGGGTATCGAGATGTCAACGGAATCCGATTCTTCTCGACGGGCTGATTCCAATGATGTACTTGAAATCCGAAAAAACGGTCAAAAAACCCTACTTTTAGGGCTCGACTTTTAGGTGATCTTGACATGGACGAGTTTCGCTGGCCGCAAATTATGAGGAAGCGGCGAGAATTTGAGAGTACTTACCAAGATGAATACAGAACAAGTAGTTCCGTGTTGGAAAACCATGCCGTACCCTCAGTAAGATTCCATTGCGGAATGAAGCCTCTCGTACAACTGGCCGAGAATTTTGAAATTCTCGGCCAAAGGATCCCGTATTTTACGGGGTTTTCGACGTCTTTTTGAAATTTAAAGTACATCTTTGTGCTCAGCAGCCCGAATATGTTCAGATTAAGTGGGGTTGTGACGAGCTGACACACTGCCTTTAAGCTATCCATGAAATGGCCTTCTGTGGCAAACTCACACCAAATAGGTCGGCACCGCCCCCTATCTCGTGCATATAAGCCCCAAGGTTCGTATTACTATTGTATTGAATATCTCGCCTGCTGCTGTTAATAAAGCCTTATTAACAGCGCCGTCTATCTGTCACGGCCACCAAACATAGCATATTTGATACCTATCGCTAATTGAAAGAAAAAAAAACTCAACTGTCACGGTGAAAATGACAAAAAATGGGGAGCGAAATACTGATGCTTTCGATCTTCTTATCACCAACAGAATATAGCTGTAGAAGAGCACTGTAAGAATACAGAACACAAGCTGGAAGTCAATCAGTGTTCTCCAGAAATAGTCATCCATCAGCTCTGATCAAAAAAAATCTGAAACGAAATGATAGATGCACACGCTTAGTTTTACCTAGGGGTTAATTTGGAGAAGAGAGACCGGAAATAAATAGAATATTGGATCAAATAGTGTGAAATATCGGATTTTGTTGAATGATTAGTTTGACATTCGACATCAGAGGAGTTTTCAATGAGTGCTACTTCTCGACTACTCTACGAGAAGCGATGCTCACGTCGAAGGGGCAAGTCTGGTAACTTCAGCGTATTTCATAGCTCTGCTAAGCCTTGGCCTCTACCTAGTCACCACTCCTTCCACTTTCACTTCTTGCTAGATAAAGATTAAAATTTTCAACACGGTGTTGAGAGCTCTTCACTCCAAGGAGGCAACACAACACAACACACTTCTCGCTAACGGAATAGTTGATTTTGTTTCAAACGTGTTACGACTACATTACGCGACAGGAAATACATTTGGCCAGATTCCCATGGCTACACAATTATCAACGTTTCTAAAGCGATGCAAATGGCCACGGTTTGTGCAACGATCAAATAGGGGAAGCTAGTGAAGCGATGCTTTCTGCAAATTTCCTGGCAATACAAACACATGATTTTTGCATGGATAAAACAGGAAAGGTAAGCATAGTGACAATGCGGCAACATCCACGTGTTGTCACGAAATTTCGACAAGGAATCATAGAAAAATACTGCAACTACCTCCTTGGTTGCACTCGTTCGATACAGTAGACTCATGAAGTGTTTCTTGTATTGTTGAAAAAAAAAAACGTTCTCCATTCAGGGATCATTAGCGTAAGAAGTTTGTAGACGACCGACAAGCTCAAAAAAAGGGTAGTATGTGCACGAAATGGAAATGTGGCACGAAGAATGTATTGTTATTTCCTTCATTTGGAAGGTTTTATCTATATCGTTTTATCTATGTCATCTTGTCCACAATGTTGAGCAATACCTCTTCTACGTGTGCCTACTTCAGTTTCTGATATTATGATTTCTTTCATATGCTGATGTGTAATTCCGCGCGAAACACAAATGCTAGGGACAACACAAGGCGAAAATGGCAGCCAACGATATAACAGCTTAAAGGCAGTGTCCAGGCAAAATCATTGGACTCGGGTGCTAGTTAGATTATGAAAGCGGGTCGACTCTATAGGCACTTGCCAACGTTTCAGCGAAAAAGTCCCAGAAGTAGGCGAGATATTCGCCTTAGACCCAGCACCCAAATCCATCTCCAGTGCCCAGCCCGCCCACTCGACGACTCGTGAAGGCAGATCAAATCTTGTCTGAGATGGTCAAGACATGTTCCTTTTTTCTGACACTCTGGTCCCTCTCCATTTTATTATGTTAGGACGGCACTCTCCCCAACATGGGTCAGCTTGTTGAACACGTGTTTTTGAATTTGACACGGCGGACAAAAAACTAGTCGCTAGCAAAACTATCAACGAAAAGAGTAAAATGATGTTGTAAATGTGCCTCAGGAAGCTTTAAAGTGTATGATCAACAGTAATAAGCTGGGTTTTCCGAACTGTGGGAGCTCGAGAAGTCTCACTGCCACCTTTTTATTCTTGGCCGGACAACTCCTCCATATCGTAACTTTCAACCCTCTAAAAACCACAAATTTCGAGGTTTTCGAGGAGAAAACCTACACAGTTGCAATCTGCTTGGCGAGTAAAGTAAGAAAATGAAAGTTTGAATTATCGAGGATTTTGCCTGGACACTGCCTTTAACAGTCCAAATTCCTTAACAGCCTTAAGTAAGTGTTTGTGACAACACATGGAAACAGGTTTTGACGAAATTTAGAACCGACCAAGTTGTCGACAAGCTTTGGGGTGAGCAGCGGAGAGGTATCATGACACGATTCTCGGTTATATCGGATAGCAATTTGCTGGCGGAAATTCATCTATGTCAGTACAATTGGCGGACTTCGTCTAAATAGCTATACATAGGTTACAGGCCACCAGATGTATCACTTCTGAACATCAGAAGAGGTCAAACCTTGTAAGCTTAAGAGGGAAGTGTACGTGGCTGTCACGATAAGTAGCACATAATTCACAGCGTTAGCTACGCATATGCAGAATGAAACATGAATTTCTCACCCCCGGCAATTAGTTCTATTAAAAAAATGCGCACTGCGCTGAGAATAAGAGGCTGTGAAATGAAAAATCAAGCCAACGCGTACTGGAAAGGTACGTTTTCAAGGGAACTCCGGTGCTATTACCTGCTCAGAAAATTATAAGCATTGGTGCGCAACCAAGTGAGCGCCAAAGCCAACGACGAAACCGGCTTCGGTGACAGTAGAGAACCCGGGCCGGCACCGTTCCACACCGCCACGATATGCAACACTTGATTCCGTTCTTGGAAATCCCATGTTCTATGGGAATAAATGACTAGTCACGGTAGCCAGGCCTTTCACATGGTCAAAAATGTTCCAGTTCATGCATGAGAGCCAGATATCCTGCTTCGTACTATCCTAAACTCTGCTTCACAAAACATTGCAACAAAACCGCTTGCAAAAAATATGTTTAAAGAAGGATACTGAAGGTAATGACTAGCTTGTATGACGGAAACACGGCCTTTCCGTTCCCCAAAAAGTGTATCATTTGAATGAATCAAAAACATCCCTTTGGTGGGATTCCTTCAGCAAGCACTGAAAATTATGTAGATGATATTGAGATCTGAAGAGGATGGGCGATGAGAATTACGTATTCCGTCATTGGAATAGGGTAGCTGTAGAAATATTGAGAGCAAAACGCATTGCGAGTCCCATGAAATATCATGACAATATACAATTGTCCGGTTGTAGTGCAACCAATTACAATTTGATGCGTAAAGATCTCCATTACAAATTGCAGCTAACCCATTCGCAAATTTGCTGCACGGCAAGACTAAATATGACATTAAAATTCAAGAGAACAAATTTCAGTTGACACGAAATGCAATTCTATGACGATTCACATTTTCGAATATTCAATAGGAAGTGTCACGCATGCAAGAACCTCAATTTCAAATGCTAGAACCTCCATTTACCCTTTAAGTTGTTCACTTATCAAATTATTTACTAGGTTGGTGCATATGAAATGTCGCTTGGGTTCTGGTATTTATTTCCACAAAACATTTCCCGTTTCAGGCTAGCTAAGTGCCGTTGTCAAGACATGTGTGTTGGTTTTCTGTAGGTCGTTGTTATTGCTTCCGGCTGTCAATTCCTAATCCTTGAGAATTTCAGAAATTCGCAAGAATACGTTCGGAGCAAGAGCAAAAATTCGCGAAAATTCGCAAAAAAAAAATCGAGGACCGAGAATGGCAGTTGGTGCCGCTCACACCGTATAGCCCCGGTATAGCGCCATCTGATTATCACTTTTTTTCGTTCAATGCAGCACGCCTTGGTGGGAAGAAAGTTCAGTAACCATGACCAGGTCAGACGCTGAGTAAACGAGCGCAGCACACTGGCTTCTCTGAGAAGGGAATTCAACTCCTGAGTGAAAGATGGCGAAGAGCCAACGATAGCAGTGAAGACAACATTTTGGATTAAGATGGCGTAATATTGTTGTTATACTGAATTTTTATTTCCAAGTTCCAAAAAGCGGAATTTCATCCGTACCAACCTAATATTTGTCAGCTTTTGTGAATATTTGCTTATTTAGTCGATGAATTCGTTGTTTTTCACTTACTATATTCACTAACTGATGCTGGCAGTAACGCCATGACTCTAGAGAATTGCAGAGAACTGCAGTACATATAGTGAAGCTAGAAAAAACAACGATAACAAGAAAATTAAAAAAAAAAGGTAAGGAGATGAGCAAAGCAAACCGATCATAATACGTATGAGACTCATTAAAGGCTGCATGTGTAAAAGTTTTCGACTTTATTTATTTATTTATTTAATACACCCCGACGCTGTGCACATAACTGAAAAAAGTCATTCGCACCTATGAAACAAGGAGGATCTTCAGAAGCATTAAATTATTAAAGGAGTTGAAACACAAAAAACTGAAATACTACCGGAATAGCTATGGAATTCGCTAATGATTGCGCGTAATCAGGATCTGTATCATACATTCCGCCTCGCAATGTTCTGCGAGTGTAAAGTTGCTAGCATACAAAAGAATTCCAACCCAGGATTTTCGGATGTTAGGTACTCCCTACCGCTAACAACTCTGGGCTGGTACACCTTCTAACAGTTTCCATGTTCGACTGTCCTTGAATCTTGGCATAGTAATTGTTGTTGTGGAACACGCGAGGATTCTTTCGAGCTGTTAGCCAAGATGGTTATTGATCTTTATTGAGGCTCGTCGGAGCCTGGAAAGCCGAAGACATGAGTAATTTATCCCCTCAAACGTCTCATCCTTCCACGGGACATCCTTCATCCAGCCCGTAAACACAAAAACAGTATCAAAAACACAGACAATGAGCTTTTGACTTTGACAAGTTTGGTGATGATATCAAAATACCAAGAGCTTGCACAATGGAGTCATTAACACGTTCGCGACAACGCAGATTTCGAGCGCGCCGCCGCTTGGGACACACGCGCTTTTGCACAAATGGGAACCGTGCCCGAGCGATCGTGCACTTGGTCCCACGCGGAAGCAATTTTTCCGAACTGTCACTGTGAAAAACCTGTGATTACGCTGCTGCAAAGAAAATTTCATTCTTGGACGTTTCACAGAAATATGGCATTAAGAAGGGCGTGCCGACCGGTCGTGCAGCGGTCCAATGCGGCAGGCACAGCGCGCCGGTGCGGTATATAATATTCTACCCGTATAATACACTGCCCGACAGAATATTACATGCGTGAAGCTCTGCCCGGCATGTGAAACTCCAACTGACAAAGCAGCACGAATGGGAAAACCCAGCTATCGACGTCCGTTTGTCAATACAAGCATTTAACTGAGTTGCACAACCCCCCAAAAAAAAACGAAGAATAATCAATTCAGCTTCAATCTTCTGCGGAGGATAGAAAAGTGGCATTATAAACGACGAGGGTTGAGAATGATCTGATTGTGACAAAAATGATAAAGCGCTGCATCCATAGGTAGAGTTCTACATGAGCTCTTCTTTGTCGGCAAAAATTGGCCTAGATTTTGCAGATATACGTAGTGCGTCCTCTGCGGAGTTTCGCATGGTGGGCAGAATTTTATACGGGCAGAATATTAGATACGCCACCGGCCGGTCGTGCACGCGGTCGCAAACGTGTTAAATCATCCGAGACTCAATAGAATGGTGGAAGCGTCGAGAACTTGCACTCTGTTTTGCAGATTGTTCAAAACAGCCTCATTCTCCCATTGCACTGAAAAAAAGGTCCAAAAACACTGTGCACTGTGTTTTTCTGCGGGATTTAACGCAAGCATGCGAAGGCTCTCACATTATAAGAAAAGCAATGTATCTCACCAGTTTTCTCGTTGTCTCACTTTTCTCCCATAAACTGTATTTTCTCTCTGAAGTGACATTACCTTCAGATAGAATTTTTCGGTGTTTAGGATTTGATATTATCTCCTAAGGTTCATGACCTGAAGGTGTTATATGCTCAAGTTCTCAAATGAATTCCTGCGGTTTTTTTTATCTTTTTAGCTTAAAACAGAGCATACATACATACATATATTTGGCAGTCAAAAGCTTCTTCATCTAAAAGTCCTTATCATAATTTCATGGATGATGAATCAATTTGGCTTTAATAGCGAACACTCGAAATGAGTAATCCTTTCGGTATGAAATCACTTTTGAAGCATGCTTTGTTCTGACTACTGCTACTTTTCAAGCTTCTGTGCTGGAGCATTTGAACCAGTTGATTTCATGTGTCTTCAGCTTTCCCAGGGTCCAGAAAAGGAGGAAGGGCGGAGAGCTCTATCAGATTTGTCACAGCTCTTTGGAATGATTGCACTAAGCAGTGTGATATCTTTTGTGAATGCATACATAAGCAATATGTCATCCCATTGTTTTTTGGATGAAGAAGGGAGGCTTCAAGATTGATGGTAAGATGACACAAGTGAATGGTTTATGACATGAGAGATGTTATTGGACTGCAGGTAATTTGCACGGGCGTGCATCCTGCACGGGTTCATTGGGTATTTGAAGGAAGAATAAGAATTTGTGGAATGCAGAAAAATATTTCTATCCATCACCGGCAGATTTTACCAATGATAGAATATGAAGAACAAGATGTGTGTTACACCGTCATCTTTGATACGTGACGCTATATAATTTTACCGTGGTTTGACGTAACTCCTTTTCACAGAAATCGTAGCACATGTTGATTCTTATCGGTTAATGTATAGAGAACAGAGACAATGTGTTGGTTCCAGAAGCGATCAGTTGAACAGCTCTTACCCCAAGCTACATATATGAAACAAATCAAGTTTGTGTCTGCTATGTTTTGTGCTGGAGTTGTTGAAGTTCAAACACTGCAAAAATTATTTTGGTGCGCTCTCTATAATAACGGATAAGCCAACCGAGCATTGGCGGGATTTTAGAGATATGACACCTGAATAGTGGTCACTGTGACTCAGAGTACAACGGCGCATAAACGGACGTGATTCTTAATAACGCAGGTGTTTATGCCGTCTCTCGATACAATGTCTGTACCACTTTGTAACTCATTATAACTGCTTTATAAGAATTACACTAAAGTATAAGAAAACACCGACACTGTATGGAAATTGGAGCGCTTCACTAGAAGTGTATTTCCATTACTAGAATGACGTAACCTATTAAAGTGTTACTCGGCATTCGTACAGTCGCTTGACAGAGTCAACAAGATCCTGACATGAGTCCGCATACAAGTGAAATCTAGGCTCAATGATTGTGTGTCAAAACACTGTTGGACTCTATTCCCTGGTTGTTATTATTTTCTAATGGTCAGAGTAATTCCGCTTTCAAAAACGTTGCTGGCCAGGCTCAACTTGGCTCGCTTCACTTACATATTGTCTCACCCACAGTTGATAGAATAAATATGATCTCATGAATACTACGAAAAACACCGTACCTCGGTGCACACTCGAGAATCTCCTCCATTGCTTAAAATCACAGTGTTGCACAGTCATCTTGAGCAACCAATCGAGAGGAAGATCATGGGAGCTCGGGAAATAAAGCGGCACAATCCAGAAGTTAATAACAGGGATGAGCTGGCTGTGGTTCTAAAACTTATCCCTGGACAACGACCGCTCCACTCCCCTGAGTATCATAGTTGTTTACTGTACTTACCATTGACCAACTTGGTTGTCACGAAATGCACGACATGTATTGCTGTTATTCGCCTCCTCACTACAGTGATCGGTTCGTTTCGCATGTAAATGACTATTATGTCTAGGGGTATTGTAGTTTATTGCAGTAAGGTCTGAGACAGGCATTAAGCGCGGAAAGCTCACTGGATAAACACTGACAACGTAACTTTCATTGTTCTCTGATCAGGATAAAATTTGATTTCGTGAAAACGTATAGACAAAACAGTTGCGGGTTCACCTTTCGATTTATTAGGAAAAAACCACCGAGAATCGCTTGCAGGGAATGCAATGAAGTGGAAGCAAAAACAATTTTAATGAACTGGAAACAGAATGAGTGGAAACGAAAACAGCTCAATGTTTTAATGCTACAATTCATCCTGCTGATAGGCCGAAACAAGTCCAAGTGCGACTTTCACACTCAAAGGTCACATATGAGAATGTTAACGCCAAGAAGTCCTTAGCTACTAACTGCCAAGACTACAAAATACTACGTCAAAGCCTCCAGAGGCTTGTGAGAAATTTCAAGAATGGTTCTTACCCAGAAAAACTTTCATATTGTACGCTGTAATAAAGACCTTTGAGAATACTCCTGCGAGAACGCTGTGTTGCAACTGCTTTGGGGGAGACTCTTTTTCTCCGCGATACAAGTGCTTTTTGTAGGATCAACAACAATGTATGGTCTCACTTTGTGTAACAGACAAGTCGAGGTATGTCTAGCATTCACAAATGGGAATAGTCAACTACAACAAGCACATTTTGCTACCTAATACGATGGCTGGGTGCTGTTGAAAAGAGTGTGGGACCTCCCTCAAAATGTTGAAAAAGTACGCGTCAAAAAACCCCGACTCGTTTGTTAGATGCCTGCATTTCGAGAGGGCTCCCTGATAAGGTTCCTTTTTCACTACAGTCAGCTTTCGGCATGTGAGGCCTTCCTCAGACATCGAATTCTTAAAATACAAGCAGTAGATTGGCAGCAGTACCGCGTAGAGGGACGATAGATGACAACTCTAGATCCAACACTTCGGACATTTGCTGGATTGAAGGGGCATGTCATCTGCTCTCCAATTTCAAAAATTGGCGATCTTTGGGTGCCGCTTTACTTTCCTTGAGCTGCTGTTGCGCTGCCATGACTCCTATTTACTTGCTATTCGATTGCTATTCTATTGCTGATCGAGAGCAAGAAAGGAAACCCAACAATGAGCGAATAACAGCTCAAGGGAAACATATAGGAAGAGTGTTCATACTGCTCTCATCGTGACAGGATAACCACCCCTCCACTTAGCTACTAGGCTACTCCATTCTCATGGATTGAAGACTTTGATATCATCCGTCTTCTGGCATTATTCGTGCTTCAACTTCTTCAGCAGATTAATCTCGTTCATATTCAATCTCAGACCGCTTTGCTGATTACACCACTTTCGTGGAAAGCACCAATATGAAATTATCGAGTGGATTCTTACTATGATCACCACTTTTCTTTCTTTATTACATCTCTATATCGCAACGGAACGGTTATCATCGATCTGCAGTTGCGTAGAGTTCAGCAGTAGGCATGTTACCTCCAGTCGTCGATCTCCAGATTCATGGTACACGCTTCCTTCTTCTTTTGCACTCGGAGATAAAGGCGAACTGCCGAATATATGAGCGTACGACTCGCGCCAGCCGACGGCTTGTTGGGTAGGAGTCTTTTCTCAACACGGGTAGCATTACGTTGAAGCTGGTGGAGGGATGGTCGACCGTTCAGCTTGGCAGCGTAACAAAGACTATGATCACTACTTCATTACTTCATTGGAGAAATTTGTGAGGTGAGGTGCAGACTAGATGTAGTCAAATCACGGCGATGCTCAAAAGAAGTGGGGCAAAAGTTCGGATGCCAAATAGAACATCACAGACCAATGGAGTCATAACTTAAAGGCAACGCCCACGGAAGATTCGTTGCGAACAACCCGACAGTTTTGAAAAACCCTGGACCTAGGAAATAGTTTCCCCGTACAAGCTACAGTGTAAGTACCGCTATCCCGCTCACAACAGTACGAGTTGCTCACCTGGTCACGCGGCTTGCCATGTTCGCACTGGAACTTCAGAGACTTCTTTTAAATTCTCAGTAAAAACAGATTCGAAACCTATATTTGATTCTTCTGCCTTAGAGGTTTTTTAGATGAAGTAGTTTATTGACCTTACGTTTCGGCTTCTTGCCGTCCTCAGAGGTCTGCAAAGAGGTTGGCTCTAAACTATCTTACGTCTACCCCACCAAGCACCTCTCCATCCTGTGCTAGAATCTCGATTTCGTTCCAAGCACAGAAA
>JARK01001407.1:143493-163891 GCA_000688135.1 Ancylostoma ceylanicum | reverse complement strand
GCCGTCCTCAGAGGTCTGCAAAGAGGTTGGCTCTAAACTATCTTACGTCTACCCCACCAAGCACCTCTCCATCCTGTGCTAGAATCTCGATTTCGTTCCAAGCACGGAAGCCCCACACTGCCGAAACTCAGCTCACTGACTACTCCACCGAGAGTGCGCAGAAGCCGCACTATTATACTGCCGAACACTTGAATGAATGAGTGTCGCCATGTATAGACATGAATGGTGAAAGTAGCGTACTTTATCTAACGCCCATGTTGTTCATAGATAAAATACGCTACTATCACCATTCATGTCTATACATGGCGATACTCATTCATTCAAGTGTTCGGCAGTATAATATGTAGTGCGGCTTCTGCGCACTCTCGGTGGAACAGTAGGGGAGCTGAGTTTTGGCAGTGTATGGCTCCTGCTTTCTGTGCTTGGAACGAAATTGAGATTCTAAGACAGGATGGGGAGGTGCTTGGTGAGGTAGACGTAAGATAGTTTAGAGCCAACCTCTTTGCAGACCTCTGAGGACGGTGAGAAGCCGAAACGTAAGGTCAACAAACTGCTTTATCTGAAAAAACCGAGGTTTGTAAACAAAAAAAAAACATTTGAACTACAGTTTCGAAGCAGTCGCTGCATTACGTTTGGAGAACTCAGGAAATTACATGTCGTATACAAGATGACAAATGAATAAAGTGTAAGGGTAAAGACTTTAAAGGCAGCACCCACGATAATTTTCATGTTAAAAATTTTGAATGTTTTGGGGTTTGAACAATAGTCCCAGTAGTTCTAAGCAAGTTGCACCACCAAATGCATCCACATTCTAGAGATATAACAAGTTGAACATGGGATCCGAGGATCCCCAGGCGAGTCGTAGCGGACTGCGTATCAGCTGTTTTCTGCCCCAATCTGTCAGTTTTCCAGAGGTAACACTCGTTTCTAATGCTCATTTCAAAAAATTCTCCACTGTGGCAATCTGCTTCCCTCTAACTAGGTCCTCTTAATTGTTATTCGACCATATCATATTTTGTTTTACTCAGAATTGTCAAAATCTTACGTATAGTATGAATTTCAGTTTTTTGGCTTTTTACACATAACCATGAGTTTTCTTTCTTTTCATGAGGGATGTTTCTGCAGTGAACATTCTAATTCCTTTTCGTTTCTGATGATTTTTCTTCTTTAGAGAAGCTGCAGAATTAGTCAAATATCCACTTGCGTCAGGAAATTTGTCGACAACAAAGGCAGCGTTATCGACTGTCTTGATCTACTCCATCCGCGTAACTCGGCCACTTCCCTATGAAAGAATGAATTGGTAATATCCGAAAACCATCTCACCATGAGTTTTGGGACAAATGAAGACTTTATCTACGTTCCTCATAGCTAAATACCCAAGATCGTGTTGATACCTGGGTAACGAATTTTTTCGTGGGTGCTGCCTTTAAGTGCAGATGCAGACGTAATTACAGCCATTTGCTGTTCTTATTTTCACACCGTAGCGAGATTTGTTTTCGAAAAGGGGGGGGGGGGGAAAAATTGAAAACCATTCATCATCTAAATGCAAAACGTTTTGCATGAATTATGTGATAACGACGAAGTTGAAGGAGACATTTTACTCAATGGAACATGTATTTTCATACATTCCACACTCTTTTTCGTCTTCAAAAGTTTCTGCGAGAAAGCGAAGGGTCAGGCATCACGGTGCAAACACCAGATAAACTAAGGGGACGAGAAATTAGTCTGCGTTATTTTGCGTGATAGATTGTGGAAGGATTTTTGCATATGAGAGGAAAAACTCGTGGTAGGCTAGGTGAATAAGAGAGCTCACTGCTAGTTAGCGTCAAAGACTGAGTTGTCACATAGGTACTTTCATGTTTTATACCTTCCTTTTTTCAGTTCTTGAGCAGCGACAAAGAATTTTTTCTTGGGCGAAAACAAAAACATATTGTCGTGCAAAAACATCCCATTAGTGGCATTATCTTGTGCGAAAAGCTCACGTTTCATAATTGTGCGTACACTCCATTGTTTGTTGAATCCCATCATCTTATCATATACAATAATTTTATTCTCCATTACTCGTAAGTGCGGGGCGTTTAGCGCGTCAATTTGAAAGACAAAATAGATATCAGTGCTCTGAGTGTACAACTCCGAATACGGCTTGACTATATTGGATTTTCTAGTCTGACGTAAAAGCGGACGTGGGAGGAATGAGTTAGGAATCACCGACTTTGGCTGAGGGTTGGCTGGACATTTCACAACAGGGTGAGAACTCCACCTCAACTCTGGATGGATTACACATCTCTCTTATTCTCAAAGTACAATGGACGTTTGTTGGATAATTTGTTCGTTTACGCCCCCCCCCCCCCCTTCCGAAGGTTCTCGGGAGTTTTGACTTGCCACAAACATTATTACATTGACAGTCTATAGCGAATACTAGATGCCGGAAAATGGACCGTGAAGAAAGGAAGTGCTCTTCTCAACATTTGGTACTTGTAACTCCAGGTACAGGGAACTCCAAAAGGCCGTGTGAACGGGGCGGGTACCGCGGATCGGCGTGGCACTCGAATTTTCTGCTGCCGGCAGAAGCAGACAACCAGAGATATGTAGCATGCGGGGCCCTGTGTCTCTGCCCAAGAGAGCCGCGCCTCGGTTTGCCCTTTGTACACGGTCTTTTGGAGTTCATTACGGAACTACATATAGACATAATACCAAGCAATAGCGATTGTTGTCTTTATGATTTTTCTCGAACTGGTATAAGAATAGAGCTCAAAACACCTGATTGTCGCGAGCTTTTCAAATAGATGTATTCCTTGCGTACATTCCACAAATCTTTATCATTTTCGTAGCACAACCATCTGACACACAAATGAATGCAGCTGGTCACAGGAGCGAATCGACCATACACCTGCGCGATTCATGACTAAAAAAAGCTAATCCATTGACACGAAATAGGGATTTACATTGACTTCTCACCAGCACACCCGTCAACAGGATTCTGCTTGTCGAAGTTCGAGAATGTTGCCTGTGAGGACGGTTGTGACGACGCCGTTTTCATTCCAATCCAAACATAATCGACATTTGGTTTATCTCGGAAGAGCCCTGACACAGAAAACTTTCAAGAGATTCGTTTTGTTTTTGAACCATATTCAACAATTTCACTTGATAAAAAGGGTAACCTTTGATGTAATTATTCTTAGCTTCACTGTCGATAATGGCAAGACGTGCATCGAATGATTGACAATGACTCTGGAAGGACGACAGTAAGACAAACGGCAGCGCTAGCAGATAAATTTGCAGAGGGAGAGGGAGTGAAGTTCATGAGTAGAAAGCAAACAACATGGCACATAGGGATGTTATGAGGATCCGGGTATGCAAACAGGGATTCAGACAGAAAAAGAGAGAGACAAACTGGCAGACAGACATACGTCAGCATCAGACCATGATCTCCGCTGTTCGAATAATTTGTACAGGGATCCACTGTCGGTGGCATTCCACTTGCTGTGAGCTGCTTGTTCCAGGCCGGCTACCTGACAAAATGAAAGGGTTTTTTTGTGAACCAATAATTGTTTCCTAGAGTTTTGACAGCAAATATGAACGGGAAACAGTTTCGATGTTCGACAGTCCTTGAATCTTGGCATAATAATTGTGCTTGTGGAATACAGAAGAATTCCTGCGAGCTGTTAGACAAGAATTGAGGCAAACGTTTCGGCGATTTCACCTTCGTCAGAGCCTGGAACGTCAAAGGCATAAGTGATTTATCCTCTCAAACGCCTCATCTTTCTACAAGACATCTTTCATCCAGCCCTTAAACTCAAAAACAGTATCAGAAACACAGATAATGAGCGCTCTTTGCGGATATGATGACTGATCAGCGGACCACTAGTACCAAACCCATGCTCCTAGGGGCATATAAGGTGCCTTAACACCCCGCCCCCGTAGATCAGTTTTGTAAGACAGTTTCACGAGATAAGATAACGCATGAATAGGTATTAATCAACTGATTCAAAGGTGTGGATTCTCAAGCTATTCGACAATATAACTGTTTTAGAACCTGGAAGTTTCATGGTGATCATTTGAGGTAAGGAAAATCTTCAGAATAACGAAGACATCCCACTACGACTACCAACCTGACTTTGTAGTTTGGCTATTTGTCTGTCCAGATCTTGCACATGATTGACCAACGCAGCAAAACGTTCCTCTAACGGTGCTGGTCCATCGACGGCGAAGAATCCATGAAAGAAGAAATGCGTTACATATAAGTAGAATTATTTGCAGGGACTTAGATTCGTTCTTCACCCTGAAAGAAGTTCCCTTGCCGAAAACATAGAGAAAATCAAAAACCCACGACTTGTCCTGATGATGCTGCAACAAGCAGAGAGACGCAGAACCAGAACAGCATTGAGCTTCGCCTAAATATTATGAGGATTGGTAGATCAAACCCTTACAAAGGTTGGTGCGATAGCAATTGCGCTAGAAGTGCCGGTTATCCAGCAGCTTAAATTGTCAATTATATGTTTTATGGACAGGAACACTTGTGATTTTTAAATGCCCTGGAAAGTCGTATATTTAACGACAACCGTGATATAATCAGCAGATTACACCAGCGCTTGGATACTGACCTGCGATTTTCGTAATCTTATCTATCAAAGCAACGAATGACGTGAGTTCAAAAGGTACTTTCAAAAATAAACTAACTCGAAACTCCAGTAAAAACGCCTCAGAATTACACGATTTCCTTCCGTACGGATGCCAGCAACTCTTACCAATACTCCACATCGCTATCTTCATGAAAGGGGTCAGGCGGTGCGGAAATACGCAAGTTTTAACCTACAGAAGTACCTACGCCAAGAAAAGAAAGCTGAGGATGGATCTAGTGTAGCTCCAAAGATACCGATCGCGAAACTAATCATTTAAAAATTAGTCATTTTATAATTGACGACTTGATAGCAAATGAGCCAACGAACCACATATCGCAGCGGGAAGAAATGAGAAATGCTGGAAACACAAATGTCATTTCAACAAGAAGAAAGTTCCGAATGAAGAGAACCGATAAATGGCCTTCTGCGACAACATCGAAAACAAGTATTTTGCGTTCTTGCAGCGACATAGTCAGCGACATAGTACTAAACGGAAATCCAGTTTGGCGAACTGGGTTCCAAAATCAACAAAGTTCCAAAAAAGTATTGGCTATCGCAAAAACACAATAGACATCGACTGCAACTGCTTACTACAGCGTTTTAATACTTCTGGGCGATCTGACGGTCGATCCAGAAATTTTGGAAAAAAATTAATGAGGGAACATTTATATCATTGCTATTTTTTCATACAGTTTTTTTTCCACAACATCGTTGGTATATGTGTCTACAAAGCCTGTTTCCAATAAATAAAGTTTGTCCATCTTCTTTATTCTATGCTCTGACCCATCAAAACGTTCCTCCCATTTATACGCTCGACTCATTTCGCCAAAGCAACAGTGAACACCAATAGTGATGAGATGAATTACCCAATTCTGCACTGGTGTGCTGTCCTTTTCCACAATACGATAACAGGATGTCCACCAAAGCACCTTGTTCAACAATAGTACATGAAGTAAGTGGCGGTAATCCTAGAGCTCAAATGGTATGAATGGCTTCAACGCCTACCCATTTCTGCCATCCATCACAGAATTTCAAGCCAAAATTAGGATAGTTTCGAACGGTCTCTTAGCTCAGATAGATTTCTGGTTCATGAGAGTTGATTCTGCACGAGGTCTTCACCATAGCTTTCACCTATGTCTACCAAGGAACATTAGAAGGCGAACAACTCGGCCAGTTTTGCTGATGTAAATTGCGTGGCAGCAATTCATTTTCAAGGAAGACTCCTACTTCAGAGCAATCATTACTTTTACCAGGTTCCGCATTGTTCTGTGACACATTTCTTGTCAAAAAGTCCAAACCAGAACCAATTGACTTTTCAT
Source organism: Ancylostoma ceylanicum (assembly GCA_000688135.1). Classification (NCBI taxonomy): domain Eukaryota; kingdom Metazoa; phylum Nematoda; class Chromadorea; order Rhabditida; family Ancylostomatidae; genus Ancylostoma; species Ancylostoma ceylanicum. The sequence goes on along the minus strand of JARK01001407.1, from coordinate 157,950 downwards.
GTAGTCATTATTGGCTAGCGCCCCTACGGGACGCTAGAAAGTGGGTTGGGGCTGCCACTTGAAGTATGTGAAAAGAATTCACCTTTTTGGAGTCCTCAGAAAATTAGGAAACAAACAAAAATCATTAACGGTGCCCAAATACAAAATCCCACCTATGAAATGCGTATATTCTGCCATTCAGGCAGCCCAACTAACGTCGGGCTTCCAATCTTCATTGTAGCACTGATCGAAAATTTTTCATCACATAATGTCATGTCAATTTATGTGTTTTCCTGTGAATTTAATGTCATTTCCTCCCATTCTTTACCAGAACATTTCAATACGCGTATCTCGACGTTTCCCTCAGTGCTGAGCTGAAGCGCACCAGTGCTCCTTCGAAGAGCCCGTAGCCTGCTCTTTTCTATGCTATTGAACTCCGGCGCACCATCTTTACCCAAGGGTTTCCCAGAATGTTGAGTGGAGCGCTGACTCATATTTCTCCATCGGCGGACCCACGTCCTTCCTACAGACGCGATCGGGCATCTGTGGGCCACACAGCACCACCGCGACCGGGCATCTGTGGGCCGCACAACACCACCGCGACCGGGCATCTGTCGGCCACACAGCACAGGCGCGATCGGGCATCTGTGGGCCACACAGCACCGCCGCGATCGGGCATCTGTGGGCCGCACAATGCCAGTATGAGCTGCATACCACCGCACAGTGAGAATCCTGCCTCGTACATTATGCACCCTGAAAACTGGTGAACAATGTCTCACTCGTAGGCCGCGGGACTGCTAGCGCAAGGCGCTGGTCCCGTAACGAAATCCTGAAAGCACTGCCTAAGTCTCTCACTTTTATCATAAGCGACTGTATCCATCATTGTCGTGATCAACGGAACCAGCGAAAGGTGGATCCCAACGCGACTTCCGCTACATCTATGCACTTATGATGAAACATCGGCCGACTGTCTCGTTAGCTTCGCCTCATCCTCCAGCACTCTCTATGGGCCGGCCCATGGTGAAAGAATGCGATCACGTGCCTGTCCCCCACGCCTGCGCTCTAGAAAATTTTGTTGCACTATCAGGATTTATATAAGAGGATATTCACTAAAACATCTGTTTAGTTTGGACTTACCTTTGATTTATTATTATCCCTTTGCTTTTATATAAGTGGCAAAAATAAAGAAAGGGAAAAGGTGAACAACAGAATTTCTACCGCATAGTTTTTGGCCTCATTTTTTTGCAGTTCTTCAAACGTTCTCGTGACACGTCGCCAATCTCGTGCCTTCCTCATGTGTGTTAGACCTATGCATTGGGACAGGTCTAGGCGTGCAAGCATCATTAAGGTTATTCGAACTGTATTGCTGCTTCTGACACTGATCTTGAACAATGCAATCGTTCTGTATGAGCGCCTCTCACCACTCAGGACTACTCTGCTAATTCTGCTCCAAGAAACTTTCCAAAACTTTATTCGAAGGGCTACCTGTTCACAGAATCAATGCACATTTTGCACGGTAACCATGTTTTGTTATGCAACGACACCTGGAACGAGAAGAAGTCGGAGCGAGAGTACTTGATCGGTCAACCACAATCATGAACTAAGACTCCAGGTACATGTTCTTGTACGACGCGTATAAAAAAGTGAAAGAATGATATCAATTCCTAATTATTTGTCAACACCCTCTCTCAGAATTATAAATAGTCTTCCTCATTTTTTTCAACCATTTGACTTTCAGATCGTTCTTATAGCACAACCATCTGGCACACAAATGGGCGCAGTTGCTCACAAGAACGAATTGACCAGACGCCTGCGTGATCCATGACTGAAAAATCCAATTATATAAGTAACCACAGTAACTTGCAGTTACACAATTACAACAACTTCTCACCTGCACAACCATCGATGGGGTTCTCCTTGTCGAAGTTTGAGAATGATGCATGCGTTGATGGTGATGATGTCTTCGTCTTCACACCAATCCAAACATAGTCAATTGTTGGTTTCTCTTCGATGAGTCCTGAAGACGCGTTTTTAGAATATCTCATTTTAGTGTTTAGGAAAGTATGTAGATGATCAAGCAACCTTTGATGAAGTTGTTCTTAGCTTCGCTGTCGATAACGGCGAGGTGTGCATCGAAGGATTGGCAATGACTCTGGAAGAACGATTATTGTGAATACAGAGATGTTGTCTGATAAATTTAACAAACAACAAGGAGATATTCATGGAGAGTGCAACGATTTATAGATAGGCTTTGAAATAATCGGACTAAAAGAGAAATTACAAAGGTGAGAACACGATCGGAGAAATGGGACACCAATCCATATACCAAGTGATAGAAAAAAAAGAAGATCCAATAGGACTAATAAGGTAAGGAACAGGCAGTGAGGTAGCAGCAATAATATATCTGTATATATAAAAGTGAAAGTTTGTATGTAAGTATGTGTGTTTGTGTATGTATGCAACGAATAGAAATCGCGGAGAGTGGACCGCTCTGGACCAAATTTTGCATGTAGGTCTACCATGGGCCGGCGGAGGTTATAGACTACATTACGCTGAGAATTATCCATTAGCTTATCGATTATATCGATTTCATTGATTTTTCCCTATTTTTTCCCAGAGACTGGCAAAAACATTCCTACTGGGGTTAGTCAATACGCTGAACATGAATATAACAACCATTTTGGACGACGGTATCGACTTATTGATTTTATCGATTCTTTCCACTTTCGCTCGGAGATAGACAAGGACGTGTCTGCTAGGGTTCTCTAATGCGCTGAGCACGAATATGACAACCACTTTTGTCGAGGGTATCGATTTATTTATTTTATGGATTTTTTCCACTTACGCTTGGGGACGGGTGAGAACATGTCAGGTGGGGCTCCATTATGCCCAACACGGATATGCTAGCTATTTTGCGAAAAATTATCAATTTTTTAGGTTTTAACGACATTTTCATGTTCGAATGTTCGAACAGGTGAAATAAGGTTAACAGATTATTTAACATGGCAATCACCGAAATGATGAGCACTTCAAATGGATAGATATGTATCCTAATTAACCGCATCAGTGTGAAATTCTCGTAGTAGTAAAACTCCCGAGCGGAGCCGGGTATGCCGTCTAGTTAGCGAATGAAGCATCAAAATAAGAGAGCCTACGCTACTCTCAAATACACTTGCTGCTATTAATACCATGCATAGCATTTTAAATTGATGGAAAGAAAGCGTGGCAGCAGAGAAGTCAATGCCGCTCGGTGAAGCACATATTATATAACTGAAGTAAATTCCAGCGGAACTGTTAGGCTCTAAATGATTGCCTCCTCTATGAGAACGTTCTGAGACTCGCTCTAAATGGAAATTCAACCAGATTCCATAAAGAGATATTTTGCAATTCATTTCATTTTTTAAGATTGGGAGACAGATAGGAAGGAGAATAGCATGAATATAGGCAGGCAAAAAGGCACACAGAAAAGGGCAGATAGGTAGACAAACACATGGACCCACACACCTCAGCATCCGACCATGACCTCCGCTGTTCGAATAACTTGTACAAGGATCCACTGTCGGTAGCATTCCAGCTGGTGTGAGCTGCTTGTTCTAGGCCAGCCACCTAGAAAAATACATTGTATTATAAATCTTGGAGAATATCTTCGGATTATCGCCGTTCCAAGGGCCAAAATCAGCAGTAATCACTAGTGATGGGGACAAAATTGGAGGGGGAGAGGAGAAGCGAAAAAGGGAAGGGTTTCCACCACTCCGGAAACCTAGACGGCTAAGATTTCAAATAAAAAGTCGGTATGAATGTGAATATTAGTAGAAAAAAATGATTGAAGATGAATTTTGAAAAAATACTAATAAAATTCTCATCCCGGAGTCCCTTAAGCAATAGGTGTCCATCACTGGCTTAAAATCTCTGGAGCAAAACCTGGAGGCCTTAGAATTAGAAGGCGAACGGCTTTCGCTCCTAGCAAAATTAGCAATTTTTACGACAGAAATCTTTTGGAAAATATCGAGCAAGTCTCACAAAGTCGATTAACCTTTTTCTGCAGCCTGGCCACTTGCTTGTCCAGATCCTGTACATGACTGACCAACGATGCAAATCGTGTCTCTAGCGGTGCTGGCCCTTCGAAGGCGAAAAACTCATGAAACGAAAATAGCATAACAGTATTGTGAACTAGCTGGCATAAAACAAAACCTACTTCATACCGAAACCGAAAATTTTTTGAGGGAAACTAGAAAAAAATTACATTACTTACGAATTGTGCTGATGTAGCTGCAACAAGCAGAGAGGCACAGATCCAAAAAAGCATTCTACCGAACCTTAAAAATTTGAGTCATATTTAACGTACGAGTTGTTCAGCATAGAAAGCAGTAAGAAAGTGAGTCGACGGGGGAGATAAAGAATTTGAAAAGTTTAAGAGAACAAAAACAATGCACTGGTATTCGATAACTATGGTGTACGTTACTAGTACACGGGAACCAAGGTCAATATACTTTTATTCTCATTGTATGAGTAAACTTCATGCACTCAATAGTACTAAAGGAGAGAATGGGACATGACGCGGTTTCTATTAACAAGAATGGGCAGAAAAACGAGCCCTCACTCCATGCTAATAGAACAACTCTAATCGAAAGGATCTATTGAAATGCCTGTTGCTGCAGCATTCAAACACGTCTTTTGTGTTCCTGCATTGAGATAACACCTGATCGAAGATCCAGTTTAGCGAACTAAAAACTCTTGGCGACCGTGACCGCGAGAAAAAACAGATTACCAGTGCGTAATGACCTTAGGATTCCAGTGACCACTGAAAATGACGCGAATCAGTGGTTATTTTAGGAGATGTTCTGTGAGTACAAGGGACTTCCTGTTATAGTATTGACTAATTCTAAATGTTACACGCTCAGATCTATTTCAGATTTTGGCTGACCTATTCGGGCTTACACCCATAGATCCCATACCCATAGACATAATTACCTGTGGTTATTCATGGATAGTTGTGCTCATGCGTATGAGAACAGGGTACAGGAAATGTCACGTGAAGGTAAATTCATGCTGATAAGTGTTCCAGTCAAATATAACTAAAGTTTAGGAGAGATTAATCAGCGAGATTACAATGGCAATCATGTTCTAAGAATCATATTTCGATGGGTAAATTTGTTTGGAGTTGACACATCCAACTTGGGTAATTTCAATGATGTTCTCAGTGCGTTCCCAAAATGGTGTTACCCAGAAAGGAAAGACGTCCCTGGATTAGCGATTGATTCAAGTGGGCTGTTGGAAATGTACAGAGCTTGGATTCATCGTTGAGATTACTCAGGATAAATACGTTGACGGTCACGCTAACAATGGATTAACCTAGGAGGTGTTAACACGTTTACCCAGGTAATCTCAATGATGCATGCGGCCTCAGCGTAGTGGCCATGAGGACAAAGTGTAGTTCACCTGCTGATACTTCTGAATACAAAAAAAAACGACAGAATGTCTGAGAGAAAAATGGTACGAAGTGCAAACAAACTCGTAATCCTCCAAAAACTCGTACATTATGTGTTTATGTATGTACTGGTAATAATAGAGGCTTACAAAAACAGCTCCTAAGGACCGGTTGTTATACTGGAGTCTATGAGAGGTCTAACAATAAGAAGATCATAGGGGAAAGGCTAGCAAATGAGTCACCATGGAAGTGACTACACATTGGGTTGCTAGGAAAATTATGTGACAGGTGCATGAAACACATATCCCTAGGATTTAATCTCTTTATCGAACTGAAATCTCAATCAATACGGTACATATTGACCATTGCTAACTAAGACATACAATGTTCTTCCAACCAGATCACATCAGGAAGAAGTTGGACCCTGCGTTTGAGTCGACGTTGGTTACCGAACCCGGTTTTCCTTGCGACTTAAGTAAGTGGGACAATTCCCGTATTGAACGGAAGCCTTATAACTTTGTGCACAGAGTTTTTGAGGTGTGGATACATGATTCTGGGCCTAGTTGCATCATTGAGATTACCCGGGGTAAACATGTTGGTACCGTGTCAACGATGGGTAAGCTTGTGTTGCGGTGATACGTTTACCCTGGGTAGTCTAAACGATAGATGCAGCTCCTGATATGTGCTGTATAACCAACCAAAAGTAATATATTCATTTCTAAAGTCCACAACAGATGACACGCCTCCCTTTTTCTGGAACAGTAAAATAGGTATGATTTATTGATTGTATTATAGCATCAATAACTATAATTCAATACATGGATAACAATTTCCCAATCAGCCTAATCTCGAGAAGCATAGATGGAGAAATCAGATAATAATTGCTGGTATTTTCAGATTACAGCTAGTTATTGTTACATTTTACTGTTCTAATCCATACGAACTTGACGCGAATAACAGTTTAGTGACGGTTCTATGTATTACGGCTAGATGAAAAGGCTGTAGAAATAGGCATGAATCACATAGAGAACTAGTAGCCGCTGTTATCGACTCTATTAAGTTTGGTCGAGATGACGATAGAAAAAACTGGTTGAGGCGACCTTCGTCGTCGGAGGAGTGAGAGCACTCTCGAGGGGTAGCGCATGACGCGCAATTGCTAGCATCGAAGTGGACTTCCATTCAGGTAGAGCGAAATTAGCGAAATAGGCGAGGCAAAGTTCTTTTTCGGGGAAATTTTCCCAATGACTCACCTCCCCCAACAATTTTGAGGTTGGCCAAACAGAGCCTCAGTCACTAAAATACCCTTAAAGTTTGTAGATGGGGGTTGTCCGTAGAAATCCAAGGGACTGTTGAAATTGTTTTCGAACCAAACACCTCTTTTCGGCCAGTGTTAACAAACATCCTCAGAGATAACACAATCGCATTTATCTGGGAAGAATGGTGCACTTTGTGTGAGAGGGAAGCTCAAAATCGTCCTGGGAACGTTCACGCATTCTGAAGTTAATGGTATCGCCAACTAAGAAGGATAATTACTCTTAACGTGTAGTTTTTTTATTCATACCCTTGAGATGCATCGGAGTTTCACTGCTTCCCAAAGAGTAAGTGTAGTCCCTTACCATGCTCTCAGCGAACTCAGCGGCAAATTCTGTCACGTGCTCCTCAGACTGATGAAGGAATATGAATTTAGTGTCGACGAGTTGCTATGACAATATCTCACCTCTTCAATTTCATTGACACCACACTAATCGCGAAGGAATAGCAGAACACTCTGACAGTTGTTGACCAAGAAGACTTCTCATTCACTTCGGTGGAGAAAAATTCTTGCAGAAGGCGTAATGGTTCGATGTGCAATGAGGACTGGCCAGTTCGCCTGACCTGAATGTCCTGGACTTCTCAATCTGGGCAATGTTGGAACAAAAGGCCTGTTAGAGTAAAACACATCAGCGTTGAGGTTCTGAGGTAGTCTCTGAAACGAAATCTCGCAAGATCACGTGCGCTCCGCGGTGGAGTCATATCCTCAACTTCTGAAGACTGTCATTTGCGCCAGAGGAGGCCACATTGAATGATCGCTTTGTTTTCGTTCCTCTAGATGATAATAGAAGATCGTCTGGATTGATTCGTTTCTACGTCTTCTATGCGATTTCTGTTATGGGACAGTAATTATGCGCCACCCTGCATCCTGTGTGCGGTCGCTACCGATCTGGACCCCACACGCACGGATATTTCTGGCAATTTCCCAAAAACAAAATCCTACCTCTCAGAATATACATTTAGTTGCATTCTCGGTTTGCCGCTTGATCAAGTTTCAAAATGTGATAGCTAGCACCTTTATCAAGAGAGATAACATGAACATTAGGGACCAGGTAAGAATACCTATTTCTTTATTTATTTGTTTATTTAATCATTTATTTATTTACTGCACCATAAGGTGCGCCACAATCAAACATGGAAAGAAAGAGGAAAACAAGTGGAAAAACTGATTTAGCTAAAACACCAGAGCAATTTCTTGATAAAGGCTGGAACAAAAAAAAAGGAAACAAAAATGGAATGGTGCAACTTAGAATAGACAAAACAACTTAATCACCTCCACCATGTCTTGGTCCCATCTAAATTATTATTTTGCTAGTTAACAAATAGACTGAAAGCGAGCAAATATTGGATTTTTAGACCTAGTAGCCTGAGAAGAGGTGAGTACATCATACATCAAGCTAAGTACACGAATTTGTGTCATAGAAAAGCATTTAAATAAATAAGTAAAAAACAAATTTAATTCTTTTTCCATGAGGACGGCGCGATGGCTTAGGAAGCTTCCGTTGGATGTAATGCGTTCCCCCTCGAGCGCAATATTTGCCCGTCGGTTACGGAAGATCAACCTATTGTTGTTCCTGCAGTGAATTTCGGAGGGTATCTGTAGAGCCAAAAAAAAACTAACTTTCATGTTTGTTTTTTGTTTTTTTTGTTACCGTTCCTTTTATTTCTCCACCGAGTGGTTGGCGATGCTTCCGAAGAAGACTGAAGAAGTTTCTGTATGTTGAACACTTTTTCAATTCCAAATGAGTACTGAAAGATTTCCCTATACACATTCTCGATTAATCTTCCCTGATCTTGGCAGCCATTTGCGGCTAGTTCAGCAAGCTTCCTCCAGGCCAACGACCGGGGTTTGTATTTAGATTAAAGAAGCTCTTGAAACACAGAGCTCGCACCGGGACGCTTAGTCCGATGGCGTAGCCTGGACGTGAGTATCTCAATGACGCCGTGGTGGTGGACCTAGATCTGGATTAGCAGATGCTGTATGGGTACCCGGAGTATATTTTTGCAGTCAGTCGAAAGTTATATGCTTTATATGGAACCGAAGCATCGTTCAGCTACGTATTTTTTTCTGTCGCATTGGTCTTTTTGTTCCACTCAACTAGCTGCCGTTTTTCGAAAATTACATGTTGTACTTGATTTCAGGAGCACCTGCGTGTGCATGAATAAATAAATAAATAAATAAATAAAATACATTAGGCTCTTGATCTGTTGTTAGGAATCTGTGGAGGAAGAAAGGAGAATTCGTTTCATTGTGTGAGGTAACATGGTAGTGTGAGTTAACTTTTGAAGTGTTGTATAATAGTATTTTCTGAACCGAATGGAACTGATCCGGTCTTATTCGAATGTCGTGGAACTATGTTATACGATATATGGTTTTTTAGGGGGGTGGGGGTGCATAATTTTGATACAACATTCTATGATCTTCCTTATTAATAAACATGACACATTCATAATCTATTATACAAAACCCTATGAGCTCCTGATAAAAAGGCAGAGAGGATCTTGGAATCCTGGGATATTTTCAGAATTCCGCACCATCCTAATCCCTGACAGCTCTCTATTAATAACCTGAAGTACTGTGACGTTTACGTCTTGTCTCTATTTTCGTAATGCATCTTAGCCAAATTCACCGTAAACATCTGGGCGGAGCTTGCAGATTACATAACAAGTTGCACTCGAAGGACACTTCTTGTATCTGTCCTTCCATTAGATGTATGCATAAATATAACCTCAAATTATTTTAATAATGGTTATTTCCTAACACCAGCAACTGTACCTTTGCCGAATAAAAATGAGGTGACTCATCCTCGTGGTGAGAACAATAGAAACTCCTCGAGAAATAGTACTGCCAACCAGCACCGATCCTTATTTTTTCATGTCCTTTGCAGGATTTTGTCACACTCACATGAACTAGCACAAAACTCTCAATGCAGAGGCGGAGCTTAGAGTTTACAAGTTCTGATACGAGTTGGAAATCACTTTGCACAGGGAATCGTTGCAGTTCTAGGTACCGCAGATTCCGTACACTCAAGGAGAGCTGAACTCACTTTGGAATACCAGTTATAAAACAGATCCTGAATGTTGTATCTGAAAGAGGTGGGGCGGCCAAGCACTCTGATTGATCAGTTTAGCGGTTGGCCAATCGTGGCACTCGGCACAATTCTAGGCGCTCCGGAAACGTAAAATAACGATAAAAATATAGTAAGACTTGGCCTTATTTGCGCCAACACAATATCTATGTGAAACTCGCCCCGCCCCTCTTTCCGTTTGGACTCAGTTGGTATCACAAAATTTTACGGAGTAACAAAGCTAAGGAAATCTAGAGCTGAAATCATAATTCCGGACCGGTATGCACCATCGGATTACCCAGAGTAAAGGCGTTGATGTCGTCAAATCTAGAGCTGTCCAACTCAGGCACTAACTCGCTTACCTTGGGTAATCTCAATGATGCATGCGGCCCATCATTCAATTTGAGCAGATTCTACCGCTATTTCTTCCTGACCACTATCTACATTCATCTCCTAGCACTATTTTAGTATTTAACAGGCAAAATTTTCACTTTTTCACTTTAGAAGTCTCAGCGCCTGATCAAAGCCCGCATGCATCATTGATGTTACTCAGGGTACCCGGATAACCTCATTGATGCACCGAAGCCCAAGAGTCTTGCCAGAGAAGTTGATATGAAAAGGCTACGATTATGACTATAGGGTTAAGTTGTTTATTTATGCCTATTTGCCTTTATTTATTCATTTTTTTGAAATTAATGCACTTTTTTACACCTGCCTATCTATAATATTTACTTACCAGTCTGGCCGTCCGGCTGACGCCGGACTTCCAGACTTCTCTTTATGCTCGCTTCGCTCGCATGACTTTACCTCGCATCCATCCTAGAAGAATAATGGGCATGCAGATTTTGCTCCGTTTTCCCTATATGCCTCCCCATGAAAAGTGGACTGATTAAAGAGAACTGCTTGCGTCTCACAGAGCAATTTAATCATTCTCTCGGGTGAAATAGCTAATCGTAACTATATGTAACCGATTCAACCTGGAATGAACACGGGAATTGGTTTATCATTCTTTGTTTGCTGTGGGTGATCCATTGATAACAATCAGCTTGGACATATAAAAGAGGACGGAGCGGTGTGTTCAGACCCAAATGAGGGTAGAACATGCTGGAGGAGGCGTAATGAGGAATAATGAGGCATAATGAAGACGGGCCCTTGATACTTCCTCTTTAAATTTAGGCGTCAGAGGACAATTAGAATAAACGACGACCTAATTAAAAGCGTTTTCGCGCTACTTTGCACCGGCTCACCTCTTCTCCATCTGTCGACCCGTTCGCAGAAGTTTCCCCACATTTCGACGCCGGCGCACCTTTATCCCACCGTTGGACCCGTCTCCCGGCGTTTTCTCACTTCTGGGCGCCGGCCTCACTTTTCGACACCGGCGCACTCTTAACCCACCGGTCAAACCGTCTCCAGGTGTTTCCACACATTTCGACGCCGGCGCACCCTTATCCTACCGTTGGACCCGTCCCCCGGCGTTCTCTCGAGTGAAAGAACTAATTGTAGCTATATGTGACCGATTCAACCTGGAATGAACACGGGAAATGGTTTATCATTCTTTGTTTGCTGTGAGTGATCCATTGATAACAATCAGCATGAGCATATAAAAGAGGACGGAGCAGTGTGTTCAGACACAAATGATGGTAGAACACGCAGGAGGGGAGGTGATGTGGGTGGAATGGTATGGGTGGTGTAATAGTCACTGCATCTCCATTTGTCGACCCGTTCGCAGGCGTTTACCCACTTGTGGACGCCGATGNTATGTCTGCGCTCTAGAAAATTTTGTTGCACTACCAGGATTTGTATAAGAGGATCCTTTAAAGTTAATTTTAACAGAAAAGAAGGAATAAAAAACAAAAATGCAAAACGGATGCACGGGCGGGGTCCGAACCCTCGACCCTCTGCCTAGCTGTTCAGCACCATCCGCACTCTGCCATATCTTTTTTTTATCTCCTTGGACAAAAATGAAACATATGCTGAAAGACCTTGTCAAGAAAGCATTCAAGCCAGATAGGTTTCATTCCAATCTGCCAGCCCGGCATCCTGCACTTCCCTTGTTAGCAGTAATTTTCGTGTAACAGATCACATTTCTTGAAAAATTAGGGCAGCAGCTGAATCGTACACCGCATGGCATATCTCATGTCTAATTGTTGGCTCATTAGTCTAATCTTCGAAGATCGACGCATTCACCTGCAACTGAGGCGAGAAGACTAATGGGTTTCAGTGACAGATGTTAGAATAATCACTCAAAAATCATATGGGAACGAGCACGTCAGTGGAAGCTAAACACCACTGTGCGTTCGCATCAATGATCGTGAGTCCTATTTGGACTCGCGAAGACCGAAGTAGTTGTACTTGTCGCAGGCAATACCATAAAAATGCCTCATTCTCGATCTGAAACCCTAGCATGGAGTAGCATGTTGAAATGTGAAGTTTGATGTTCACATGACTACCTATGTGGGCTTCGCAGTTATTTCGCACCGTGTTCCTGAGGACTAGACTCTGCCCTCCACTATTGAGCGGCCGGTTACTCCCTCCGTTCTCGCCGAAGAAGATCTTTGGTCCAGGAAGCCGTGGAACAGCCGGACTAACGTATGTTCCATCTTCATTACGATCATATCCAAGTTGCCATCAGGGATGAGCGGAAGTCAAATTTGAAATTTCGGAAGTCGGAACTCGGAAGTCGGAAGCTCCAGAAACACCGGAATATCGGAAGTACCGGAAGTCGGAAGTACAGAGGGTATAGAGGTGTATGCACATGTGTGTATGTGGATGCATGTGTTTGTACGGAGATGTATGCAGCTGTTAACTTACTAGAGTTAACCTGAAACGCTTTTTTAATAATGTCGAGAAGTTGTGGAACTAATTAATTAAGATAATGAAAAAACTTAAAAACATGTCCCAACCTCCCGATAGATAAAATGAGCACATAAAAGGGCTACTGCAACCCGAGCTAGGTACTGAAGAGGAAACGTCTGTAGTTAAATTGCTAATGGTGGTGGATGGAAGCAGCCGACTTCCATATTTTCACTCACTTCTTCAGCACTTTGCCGAGAGTTAGGAGGACAGTTACAGAGGTTTCTTCTGTGAATAGTTCATTCTCTGATACTGCCGTTTGACTTCCTTACACTGAGGTTTCCTTCGCGAGCTGTTTTTGGATGTCGATCTTACCCCTTAACACTTTCGCGACCTTGCACTCTCGCCATGGTGCGCCATGTGGGAACGGGCGTTCCCTTGAGCACGCATTTGTGTTCGACCGGTTGAACACGCGCTCCAAAGCGTCGCACCATGCGTGCCAACCAGTTGACCACATTGTAGCAAATGCGTTCATCGCCTCTAGAAAGATACTACCAGTAGAAGCGAAGCCAATAGCACTGTGTGGCGAGCGCATTATTGGGTAACCAGGGAGAAGAGTGTGCGTTGGAAAGGTAGAGTTTCCGTTATTCTGCAGATTTGTTAGATAAAATTAAAAAAAAAAAACAAGATTGAGTACTAATTTTAACATCGAAGGATTAAATTCAAATATAAAAAATGGATGATGAAAGCAAAGTATTTAGATTGATCTGTAATATATTTTTACAAGTATTTCAGCACCTGTTTCCACGCTTCCCGCTTCCCCTCGACCTGCCTGCTTCCGCCATGGGTGGCAGCTCATGCGGGAAAAATTCAACTTGTTCAATGTCCATCTAAAACTTCCGAAAACTTCTGGTATTTTTCGGAAGTCGGAAACCGGAATTCGGAAGTCCAAAAAACACCGGAATATCGGAAGTTTCGGAAGTCGGAAGCCGGAATTCCGCTCCTTGTTGCCACTTTGAATGTAAGAAGGCTTTCGAACAGAGAACGTCTCACGGATCTGCAAGAGGCGCTAAAAGGGACTTATGTGAACATTCTGGCTGTGACGTAGCTGCGATGGAGGGGGACCGGCTGCATGAATCTAGTCGCCTCAGAAAATAGATTCTTCTACGCAGGAACTAAGGACGTCAAAGCACATTCCGGGACCGTATTCCTCGTCAGTAAACAAAAGATTCCTTTCGTCGAAGTATCCCAAAAAAATATATCGCGAAATATATATATACCCAAATATATCGCGCATGGACTTACGAGTCAGTCAACATGTTATTCGATGCCTTGAATCTATGCGCCATCATCTTCATGCGCTGGATTTGAAGACGAGGAAAATTACAACAGATTTTTGGAAGAACTCCAAGTACTGCTGCATCAATCCAGCCCTCAAAAGTTATGCTCGGACAGGCAAGGATGTTCAAATGATTCTCCACAAGTCCATCTGCTGACAGAAACTTAATGACAGTCGGGGGGGGGGGGACATCTGTTACATCTGCTCCCTCCGACCATACCCAAGACATACACGGTAAAGATGCAACAAAAGTGGAAGAGGTAGCGAAGCAAATTACGTATAAATCCGTTCGTAAGAAAATAGAGTGCAACTTGTGGAATTAATGCGTATTCGTTACCTATTAATAAAGCCCTGTTCAACAGACAGTCAAAGTCACACAAATGATTGACCTCCACTAAAATTTCCATTTGTACGGGTTTTATTCGCAGATTAGAGGCTTGGTGTGGTACGCGAGCAGATTCACATTCGAAAATACAAAAACTTTGATGTACATGGCCCTAAATGAAGTCGGAGCAAATGCCCCCCCCCCCCCCGGACTG
>JARK01001407.1:124284-143351 GCA_000688135.1 Ancylostoma ceylanicum | reverse complement strand
CCCCCCCCCGGACTGTCATTAAGTTTCTGTCATCTGCTGTTGTAGGGAGATCTCAACGCGAAGATAGGCGTGAAAGAAAACGAAACTGAAAGATGAGTGGGGCTATTTGGATGCAGAGACGGCAAGAACGCCCAAGGACAGTTAGTTGTCGAATTTTGCGAAGAACACCATCTGCGAGCCGTAGCAACATTCTTCAAGACTCGCAGTGGACGAAAGTTGACCTTGCCAATTTATTCGATTCAACAGCGTGCAAACTGGACCACTGCAACTTGAAATGGACCATCGTCTCCTTAGAGGGACTCTTCAGTGGCCTAAAAGCAGTTCCAGAGGCAAACAAAAACCACGTGTGCGCCGCTAAATAGACCGTGATATCTTCGAACACATCATTTCAAACAACTGCCCGAAGAAGCTCAACTCCACACGAAATGGTTATAACGAGTTCTGCACATACATCAGGAACGCAACAACACTCGCAGAACGACCAATTGAGAGAAGCAGTTGTTTTTCCAACGGCACCGTGACGCTTATAAAGCGTCGACAACAACTTAAAGGCAGGGGGCCACCTCGTTTCGTAGGTTGGAGATAGCAACACATCCTGGACCTTCTCGCCATAACAATCTCAGTAAGGTACATCAACAGGCACAAAAGCGAGAAAAGCTCCATTCTCAAAGGGGTCGAAATGGCTAAAATCTAGAGCCGGGAGGTGGATCGCTCTAAGCTGTGCTGACTGACCGCCACGTGCTGCAAAGTTGACATACGAGTCTTAGCGTGTCCGGTCGAGAAGATCAACGGCTTCTCACGTCAATTCGGGTCATCAAACTGTTACAGGTCCCGTCCTGGAAAACGGGTTTAATGACCATATTGAGACAATATGTGTATACCACTGGAATCAGCGTGCCGAGTAGATGCTGAATCTGCTATTACCTCAACCACGAAATTGAGGTGGGCCTCTGTCTTTAAGAGTACAAGAGTCCTCTGCCTTTAAGAGTACGAGAGTGGGGTGGGCCTCTGCCTTCGAGAGTACGAGAGTCGGTCGAGAGCCGTTCGACGAGGTCGAGAGCCGTTTGCTGAAACATGCAAAATGCTCAGACGACGGATAAGAGAAGACATTCGGTTTCATCGTTACTCAGACATTAGCTCGGGAGTCCCGCCTGACAAAAAGCTTTCTTATCACTTTCGGGACAAAATCAGGAGCTCCGGCGGGAGACATCATTTTGGTTTTGTTGCGGGATTAACTCGAGAATGGTGCGGGTTTGTTATTGCCACGTGGTAACCCTTATCAAATGAGAGGGGTATATAAAGGCCTCACTCTGCAGGTAGGCTTCAGTCTACTCTCCGCTTCGGCGGAAAGGAGTCCTACGGGACTCGTCTGGCCTGCTGAGGCCCGGCTAAGACCGTGGCCCAGTGTAAAGACCAGGCGAGATGCGTGGAAGGCCGTCGCGCTCGGCCGTGACGCGGATGCGAAATCCGCCAGTAGCGGACGGCGTTGGCCCACGGACCGCATACGCGTTGCGGTCACCGTGCATTTTTGTTTTCTTTCGTTTATCAGTTTCGGGACAAAATCCGGTCTCTCGCGCAATGATACTGGTATCATTTTCGGGACAAAATCCGGTCTCCCACCGGAGCTTGCGGGACAAAATCGGGATGTTGCGGGACAAAAACTCAAAGTTTTTGATGACTCCCGCTCACCCTCGAGCGGGAGTCATCATTTTGTAGTGCGGGACTCCCGAGCGAATGTCTGAGTNATCATTTTCGGGACAAAATCCGGTCTCCCACCGGAGCTTGCGGGACAAAATCGGGATGTTGCGGGACAAAAACTCAAAGTTTTTGATGACTCCCGCTCACCCTCGAGCGGGAGTCATCATTTTGTAGTGCGGGACTCCCGAGCGAATATCTGAGTAGGGCAATTTATACCAGGTGCGACTATTAGGCGCACGCATCCATTTGCGAAAGATTCTCGATGAAGACCGGTCTACGCGGCATGAAATTCTCAATGAAAAGAAAGCGCGGCAATCGCGAGGCCGTAAACGCGTGCAACTGGACTGCGACTGCGATGCGACTAGTCTCTATTCTTTATCATATAGACGCACGCGCGTCAGTCGCACGCATCCAGTATGAATTGCCCTATTTTCAGATTACCAGCCCGATCGTCCGGCTAACGCCGGACTCTTAGGCTTCTTTTAGGCTCGCTCCGCTCGTCTCGCGTTCTTGTCTATGTATATTCCAGCGCACCAAGCTCGCTGAAGTGGACCCGTCCAGCGGCGTTTACCTGCCACTGGTGGCCAATGCATCGCTTCCGTAGCAGTAGCCCCGTCTCCTAACATCTCCCCAACGTCCGTGCCGGCACAACCCTCATCCGCCGCATTCTTCGTCCGTCTGGTTCATCCTCTTCCTTCTAAACACATCGTACCCACCACTTCCCTTTTATGTGGTCTCGTAATCACATGCCACTATCATTCATTCCAACCGGGCTGTAAACAAATTTCGGTTGTTGAAAGGACTTAACATGTATGAACATGACAAAAGTGGCCCAAAACACCTGTAAATCAAGGTAATAATCAAAATTTGCAACCTTTTCGTACATAACTCAACGCGCTGAACACGATGGTGTGGGTATTTTCCGTTTTGAATGGCTGGTTCTTGTGTACAGACTCACATACACACATAAATTGCCAATTAATAGGTAGTAGATTCAAAAGGCCGTGAAGTCTAGAAAAATCTTGAGAGACACGAAACGGCGATCGTTCACCACCAACTCTTCCAGTTGAAGGATGGAAGCGGAGAGGTGTGTGGCAAAAGCTGACATCAGTCGATTGATAAAGAAACTCTACGAGGAAGTACATACTTCAAGAGCCGATATAACCCATACCCCAACATCTGTAAAGGATGCATGCCTACTATTTCTAGAAGACGAAGCTGACGCAGCTCTGAAAACTATGAAAGGAGGAAGAACGCTCGAGCACGATCAAATCACGATGTAAATGGTGAAGTGGGGTAGTAGAATGCTTATCCCTATGATAAAAGAATCATTCACTCCCTGTCTGCATTCCGGTAAAGTCCCAGAAAACATGGCGGACTCCTTAACGATTCTTCTCCACAAGAGAGGAGATGAGTCAGAGGTCAGGAATTACCGACCAATTTCTTTGCTCTCATTGCTATACAAGCTCCTGACAAAAGTTATCAGCAAGCGAGTAGAAGGAGTGTTAGACGCGGAACAACCTCGGAAACAGGCTGGATTTCGGAAGAACTACTCTACCATCGATCACCTCCACGCCATCAACGAACTGATCGAGCGGTGCGGCGAATATCAATGTCATTATACATTGCATACATCGATTATGAGAAAGCCTTTGATATAGTAGAGACAATCTCGTTGTGGAACGTCCTCCAAGAGCAAGGAGTACAAGGTCAGCTGATTACGCTTCTACAAGGAGTGTACGCAAATGCTCAATCAATGTTGAAAGTTGGTGAGACGACTATTTACAGAACTACAGAAAAGATTTGTCGAGAGGTTCGCCAGGTAGACCCCTCTCACCGATGTTATTTACTGCAACACTTGAACACGTTTTCCGATAACTGTCGCGAAACGATTTTGGGCTTGTTGTGAATGGAAACCTCACCAATTTAAGATTTGCTGACGATGTCGTCTTGATAGCCAATTCAACGGAAGAACTACAAACGATGATTGATGAACTGGTCGAAAATTTACTTAGATACGGTTTAAAGATAGGCACTGCCAAAACGGAAATCATAGCAACAGCTAGAACAACGATCAGTCTTAGAGGCACTCACCTTGAATGTGTAGAATCGTTTGTCTACTTCGGAACGAGGATTTCGCTTAATCGTGATTTTTCTGGAGAGATCGTGCACCGAAATCGAGCTGGCTGGAGCTGCTTCCACCGATACGAGAAATTTTTATCATCCAGAACTGTCAAGATGAAATATAAGAGAGCCTTGTTCAACATGTTCATCTTGCCTGCGATGTTATATGGAGCCGAAGCGTGGGTCATAAAAAAACGACAAAAAACGAAAACGAAACGCAATATTGCATGTGCACAGAGACACATGGAGCGGTTCATGGTTGGAGTGCGTCTCCTGGACAAGAAAACGAATGCATGGTTGCGAGGTGTCACTAAGGTCAAGGATGCAATGAGTAGTCCACGAGGAAGAAAATGGGTTTATGGGTGGGAACTCGCCATGTCAACCAATGTGAAATGGTCAAGAGAACTCAAGGAATGGCCTCCACCACTAACGCGTTCAACTGGTCGACCAAAAGCTCGTTGGCGGGGTGAATTCCAGAAAATACTAGGAAAATGAAACTGGCAACTTATTGCAAGAGCGAAGACAGAAAAGAATGGATTGATCTGCCGAGGTGCCGCATATTGTAGAACCGAAGAATAATCCAGTGCCAGAGCGCCACGTTACCTCTGGGATAGCTGAACTCCGAAGAATAATCCCAAGCAACGTTACCTCTGGGTTAGCTGGGCTCTCAAAATAATCCCGAGCCAGAGCGCTGCTTCGCGGCACTCTGTCTCGGACCTGTGTGCCACGTTATCTCTAGGTTAGCCGGACTCTAAAAAAATCATTGTCATCATCACGAAGCGCAGCTTCGCCGCGCTTCGCGGATGAAAGTGATTTTCTGCGAACCTACTTCGCTAATTTATCCTGCAGAGGGTTATTCCGGTTAGTCCTCCCGCGACAAAAGTAGTGAGGGAATTGAAACCTATCGTAATAAATTGCAACTAACTTCATCGGGTTTTCGTACATCTGGCAGCAGCACTGCCTGCTCTTCCGGCCAAACGCCCTTAAAACTTTGCTCTCTATGCTCCCATGAATTTCCATTTTCCCTTTCCTTTTCCTTCCTTTTCTTCCTTCCTCCTGTATTCCTTTTCTTTTCTAAGATTTGTGCACTTTCTACGTTTGCAATAAATCCATAAAAGAATGCAGATAAGACCCTCTCTTTAAAGTATGCCTCGAACAGCTCCTCCGCTTCGCGCGGTTCATTGTTTCGTTTGGCCACTGTAGAAAAAAAGGTAGCTGCCCTCCAATTTCTTCAATGACATTGTCAAGCACAACATAAACTTCAAACTTTAATAGACTTATTTCAATTTTTGCAATCTCGTTATCAATGTGATTGAAAATGATTTCGATGTCAAGCTTGAAAATGCTTTTTATTATATTTTGTTACCTCTGCGTTAAATCAGCGCGCATCCGCTCGAGATATTCTTCACAAGTGCGCGCACTCGTAGTTGCATCGGTAGATTTTCGCCTCAACCTCTTCTGGAAGAGTCTGGACGCGTGGTAACACTGAACAATCCTATTCAACCAATAAATTATTTCAGGTAGCACAAGTGACCGTCGTTTTTTTTTAAATTTGAGTTGTATTAGGTTATCGCGGAAGTTTCTCTCCATTTTCAGTCCTCTTCACATTAATTTTTCTTCCTTAATACAAACGACTATTACGGTGTATGTTTGCAAAGCTTCTCCGAGAAAGCATATCTTAATTAGAAGATACTCAAGCCGTTCTCTATTCGGCAGAGAAAAGATGACACAATGCATGGATTCGTGACGGAGAAACGAGAGATCAAAACCCTTGCGGTAACAGATCATGGTTTGTCTCAAGTCCTAGCCGCCGACATGTGGATCCAAATCTTCACTGCGTACTAGGAAGAAGAGCAGAGATCTATCGTATGACATATGTTTGTTGGAGCATTGCCTGCGTTGCTGTGTTTCCTGAGCTCTCAAAGAAAAAACAGCAAAACATGTTTGTAGTCAACGATGATTTTTTCTGTCATAATCGCAGCGGAACGGTAGGACAAATTGAGTGTGGGTAGGCTATTGGCCAACCTATATAAATGTTTTGGATTGAAGGTTCCAGAACAATCCTGAAAAATTGGGCAACGCACGAAAGTGAGTGACGGGAAACTTTCGCAACAACTTAATATTATACAGGGTGCGCCATAAGTTCTTGAACATAATGTTTAGTGTACCACAGCCGCTGGACTCAACGTAATGGCATGACCTCTATGGCGGTACTGAGCCAACTCAATAGCAACTCAAAACACTTATCAGATCAGGGATACGTCGCCATTTGCTTTTGTAATAACCCAAGTTGAGAAAGTGGAGAGCACCTCGCGGCGTGGTGGTGTTTCTGGTGTAAAACCTCCCGAAATTTTACCTCAGCTCTACGCTACGAGTCCAAACCTAAGTATGATATAGCACTTGATCCGCTCTAAAACATAGTTGAGTGTGGCTATCCACCAGTATCGGATTGGCTTTCTAGAAGAGTTCGTTCTGAGCACGGGATTTCAGTCGTGCAACATTCTAGGAGGGGCACGTGGCAGAGTACAGATTCTAAGCTCTACAGAAGTGTCATCTTTGCGCTGTTCAGCTTGAGTTGGAAGCAGCAAGGTGTCTTCTCCCCAGGAGTACTACGCGAGTGAAATCTACTGTGATTTTGATGCTGTGGGTTACAAAAAACTGGAAAAAATTGCTCATACACGCCCTTTTCTTAAAGAATTTCTGAAATCTCTGAGAGGAAGGGGAGATGGGATCGCAGTACATCCGTTGAGGTCCTCGATGTCTCCTCAGTCTACTCCAATGTTTTGGTGAGAAACAATTTGATTTGCTCTGAGCAGTGTCTTCCGTTCGAAGAAACAGTGTCACCGCGCGCCAAACGGTGCCGCGAGGTGCTCACTTTTCTCTCAAGCTTGAGTTACTACTGTAGCAAGTGGCGACATCTTCCTGTTCTGATAGGTAGTTTGGGTTACTATTGAGTTGACTCATTGTCGCTGTAGAGGTCATGCCATTATGTTGAATTCAACCGCTGCGGTGTTACTTAATATGGTGTGCAAGAACTTATGGCGCACCCTGTATTATGTTGAGGAATTATAAACGTCTGTTTGAGGAGCAAATAAATTTTTTTTATTAGGACAAATATTCAATAGCCCAATATAAGAGATACTTCTTTCCTTAATCAGTGACTCTTCTCCTTCCTCCACACAAGAAACCAAATCTCTAGTTAGAGAGTTCGGTCTGCTGTGGGTCAAAATGTTGACCCATCCAAATTCTGGTACCTTCAAACTTCTCGAAGTTTTTCTCGTCCAAGGAACGATTGGTCCACGGATGCAAGCAAAATTTTGGTAGTGTCAAACCTTGGCTATGAGGCGGTATTTGAACGAGACCCAAAATCCAGTTCTGGAGATGGATGCAGTCGAAAAAACTGGCACCATAGATTTCGGTTCAGTTACCCATGTTTGAGGTTATTTTCAAGGAGTAGATTTTTGCGCGGATGTGGCCGGTGAGCAAAGCAAACCTCCTCTTACGGCATTACATGAGGTTTGGTGCAGTTCTACCGTTGATATCATTTGTCTAAGTTTGTACAATTGGCAGAAGAAATTTCCGCATTTTAGATCTGTGAGCTTCTAAACTTATGTGAAATTCGGGAGTTGAGGGAATCCAAGCCGTTCCTAAATCATTAGATGCAGAATGGATTGCTCTTTAGAATGAACACACACATCTTCAAAAGTTTTAAGGCGGTCGAGAAATATGATCACGAAGACAGCAGACATTTATAATTCCTCAACCTAATATCATCATGCCATACAAAAACCAGCTTAGTCGGCCTGTGAGTATGTACATGTGCGGATATCAAAACGAAATGCCAGGATTGTTCAGTGAAGACGATTGGCGAGGGTATACAGTGCGTTTCTTAAGTATAGACGCACCCCAGAAAATGCTGGTACACAGTTGAGCACAACCTCTCGGGGAAAACCACGAACACAGGTCGAATCATTTTGCTCAGGAGAACATGGCGATCGCCACGTCCAAAATCTCGTCCGTTGTTTTAGACCTTTTGAGAGCCCATACCATGTCGAAGAAGTTATTCTGGGTAAGAAAAGCCCGATTTAGGTCGCATGGAAGTGAAAACACATTGCTGAAAAAATGTACAAGAAGAGCCAGCCTTCTCAGAAAGGGCTGTTTGGAGGTGAGCGCTACCAATGTAGGGGACGGTTTCTACAAGGACGGCGTCCTCGATATTGCTTCTATTCCTATTTATTCGCGTTCCTCGAACCTTTGAACAGCTTTTATGACCAACTCCTTTATTTCCTCACAGCTCACAGTCGAAGAAACCCATTTCCCATTAAAAAAGTAGTCCGGCTCATGCCTGTCGCTCGATGAAAAAATGCTTTAAGAAACTCAAACCGACGGCAGAAATTATCCTCTGATAAGAGCAACTTGGAAGATCCCTGCGGCATCCTACCGGATAGAATTGATGGCTAGAATCAATCATTCAGTGACATAAAAAACCTCAAAAAATACATCATCTCTATTTAGCAGTGTTTCGGCAGCCAGTTGTCGGAAAAAAGGCTAAATCTGTGCCAAACCACGTTTTCTCAGTTAATTCGAAGTTTTAAGGGCCTACCAACTACTAATCTGCTGTTGCAAGGCAGCTCCCGTTGTGAAAAAATTGATTTTTGAAAGTGCGTCTATACTTATGAAACGGTAGTTATGAGACCTGTCTACTGAATCTGCTCAATTTTCTCCCTAGTTGCAGGTGAAACCACAGGAACTTGGGTTTTCGGGTACGCTGATTCAATCTGTGTTCGTGGTTTTCCCCGAGAGGTTGTGCGCAACTGTGTACCAGCATTTTCTGGGGTGCGTCTATACTTATGAAACGCATTGTATATGGTGAGGTGGTAAACGTTGTCAACTGATGGAGCGTGTCAACTGATGGAGGAAAGTTGCGCCGTTGCCCAGTACTGGTATACCAGATATGCGCCTGCGTTCACTGGAAAGAAACAAAGACCACTACACCTGGGGGGTCGACCGTCCTATTGTTATAATGCATTAGCTTCGTTGAAAAGAGCTTCTCTACTGAAAACGGATGTTGCACGACGAAGATCACAAAGCTGAAAATAACCTAACCTATCCGGCGCGAGCCCCTAATTCGGCAGATCACACTCTTTTCAGTTATGTAATTTTCAAAAATCCCAATCTAAGAGATACTCGCCATTAGTAAACACCGATTCTATAATGTAAAGACAAAAATGCGAGTGTAGTACAAAAGCAAAGCAGATTTCCTCTGATCTCGTTTAGTAGGTTCTAATAATGGCAGCTGAAAGGAGGGCAAACATAGTAGGGCAGACCTTCTAAAACTGAGACCTGAAAGTGGGATTAAAATGTGGAGGAACTTATAACTAGCATGATGGAAGACGATTGAAACTGAAAAAAAAAGAAAAAAAGAAGAATCCTGTGTGGAAAGGAAAAATTCGAACACCTGAATTCATCTGCTCAAACTGTTGAGCAGCGGATGCGATATGCGAGTGGGTCTGTTTTAGAGAAAAGCGCAGGATAAGGGGCGGAGGACAGCAAATGTAAGAGAAGCGCCACAATACGGTTCGAAGGTCGGTGAAAATGAGACAGGAAGTAGATCCGTAGAGGGGGTGCTGGTGCAGTCGAAATGGAGAAAAAAGTCACGCCATGGGTCCGTAGTGGTTTGGGGCTTTGCCTGACAATGAGCTTGGAAACGGTGGATGTCCAAGAAACGGGTCTACAGTGAGGGGTGCTTCTCATAGTTGGGGAGATTCAGAGAAAAGGACTCACTAACGGTGAAGGAGACGACGGCAATCCAGAATGAGAAGTATGACAATAAAGTGGTCCGCAGATGGGTGAGGAGCTCCGGCTCCCAGAAAAGACGGGTACTCTGCCGATCCACTGCGATGAGCACTTGGACGCCGGGAAGTAGGAGGGAAAGATGCAAAATACTCGACTACTGATAAGGTTAGGTGTGGCCGACGTGTTGCGGAGAATGTGTCAGACCAAAGCAATGCGAGCGAAGCGAGTTAACTTTTCCGTGTAGGCCGCATTTACAGTAGATTCCCGTGAATTTTGCAAATTCCAGATAGATCTACGGAGCGCACTACTGAAAGCCGCCAAGGGCTCATATACACTACACCTGACGAAGGATAA
Source organism: Ancylostoma ceylanicum (assembly GCA_000688135.1). NCBI lineage: Eukaryota > Metazoa > Nematoda > Chromadorea > Rhabditida > Ancylostomatidae > Ancylostoma > Ancylostoma ceylanicum. Next base: position 133,379 of record JARK01001407.1, on the reverse strand, counting down.
GTCTTCGAAATACGAAGCGCTGTTGGGTATGTTTCTCAAGTGCTCGCAATTTTCCCATGAAAAAGATGCTGCTACATGTCGTATTTCACGAAGGAATATGAGGTGGCTCATTAACATCAGGAATGTTCGTGCTTGTTACAAGGAGTAAAGAGTGAGGACATTCGAACAGGATCACTTTTACGATCCATGCAAGCCTGAACCTTTTGTAGTCGAGTTCAAGCTTCAAGATTGCATTAATTTTTTTCGGCCTCACTGCATTTGTTGGATTGTAAGACCGAGATGACTGCCCTCCGGCGCCCAGGCGGAGCGACCTCTTCATCCAGAAGGGTAGTGGAGAAGGTCATCCACGACTCCTAATCGGAGCTCTTCGACAGCCATGCTCACCCCCGTCCATGCCATCTCAGGGAGGATATGGTATGATATATGTGGATATACCATCCCGTCGGTTCTCCCTTCCAGTTCTCCCTTCCAAAGTCCGACATGCCATCAAGTCGGTGAAGAATCGTACAGCGTCCGCCAAGATTCAACGCGAACATCTGAAGAACCTACCGACAGCTCTTGCAAACACACTTGCTAGACTCTTCACACGGTACCTGTCGTAATGCAAGGTACCTCGCCAATGGAAGACCAGCAGGATTGTGCTGCTGTAAAGAAGGGAAACCCGCAGGAGATCGGCAATTATCGCCCTAACTGCATACAGTCCGTAGTCTCCAAACTCTTTACGCGACTAATTCTTTCAATCCTCAACAGGATTGAAAGAACACTAGATGAAGAACAGCCATACGAGCAGTTTTAGAAAGGAATCAGTACGATCGACCTCACACCGTCACCACGGCTCATTGAAGTATTACGAGAGTGCAATGTGACTCTCTGTCTCACGTTCATCGTTTTGAGGGAAGCCTTCGACACCGTTGAGACAGAAGCAGTTCTGGAAGCCTTGGGCAACCACAATGTACCGACTCAATACATCAGGATACTTCGTGAGCTCTATAGCAACTTCACAACCAGAATTTCGCTATTCTACGATTACATCACCATCGACGTCAAGAGAGGGATTCGGCAAGGCTACACTGTGTCGTCGAAACTATTCACCGCCACCCTCGAGGACGTCATGCGAAGATTAGAATGGGACAACATGGAAGTGCGAGTTGACGACCGGCTGCTACACCATCTTTGCTTCGCTGATGACATTGTCCTTATAACACCCAACATCAGTCAAGCGGAGCGTATGCTGTCCGACTTCGACGACGCGGGTGGAAAGATCGGTATCCAACTGAATCTAACGAAGACGATGTTTATGAGGAACGGATGGGTCCCAGATGCCCCTTTCTCGCTCAACGGAACGACCATCTCCGAATGCTCTAGCTACGTATATCTAGGTCGGGGCCTCGCTCCAGAGCTGGGCAGGAAGAAGTGAGCGGCTTGGGGAGTCCACAAGAGCATCGAGGACGTAGTGAAGAAGACGAAGAACATCAGGCTCCGTGCCCACCTCTTCAACACCACGGTTCTCCCTGCTTTGGCTTACGCCTCGGAAACCTGGGCGTTACGTAAGCAGGATGAGAATGCCGTCAGCGTCATCGAACGCTCCTTCGAGAGGGTAATGCGAAGAGTAACCCGCCTCACGCAAGTGAGGACGGGACTGTGGACTTCCACCCTACGTTAACAGTCGAATATCAGGAACGATGCCGTGTATGCCAAGTTGAGGTCGGACACGTGATGGGTGGGCCGGACACGTGATGCGCCTAAATGACCACCGTTGAGCAAGAGCTGTCGGCTACACTGGATTCCGCGGATAATAAAGCGCACGACAGGGAAGCTGCCAACCAGATGGTCAGACTTCTTCACGAAGTCCTTCAAACGACGATATGATGCTCTTCGTGTCTCTTGATCGGACAGAATGCACTACAGGGTGCGGCAAAAGTCCTTGGACAAGCATAATCGTGCACTAACAACATGAAGAAGACTAAGCTGAAAGAAACAAATGGTACCTTTTCGTTCACACTTTATTTGTGAATATAAATACAGTTTTTGAACCAGATGACACCACCACTGATAGTGACAGAGACTTGCGAAAGCGAGGGTGTCAAGTCGACTCATGCGCACAGATATTCTTCGCAATCACTTCTCCACCACTAATCGGAGAGGCCCACACTCCTGTGTTATGTAGTGGAAGCCCCGTGTTTTGGAACCCAGAAGGAACTTCGGAATATTCTAGAAACTAGCCGAATACCACCAGAGTAATTGTTCGTCTCTCATCAGGCCGTGTTCAGAAAGTTGTGGAATTCGCGATATAATCGTTCATTTCTCCCGTTTTATAGCAACTTCATGCTTGTTTTCCGCTGGAAACTCATTATATGGGTCTCGAAGTCAACAATATGCTAATTTCGAATCCGATGAATGAGGAAATTATCCCATGAATTCATCCTTACCCTCAACTGCAAAGATCTGGATTAGCAGTCACCTTTTGCGATCGTACAGCTGGCTTGGAAAGTTTTGATGTGTTTTCTCGAATGTAGAGACTCGGATTTTTTCAAGGCTCTAGAGAAATTCGGACTCTATTTGTGAAGATCCTAGAAAGCTCGACATGGCTTCCACTCCCACTGTGTGCGCACCAATGTCATTGGCTCACCTGCGGTTCTCCAGGCTTGTGCCGATAGAAAAGGACGAATCCTTGCAATTAAGTTTCGAATTTATATCTGCGACTAAATCGCAAACATAGATCAACCATCAGTTTTCTGGACTTTCTTTTCTTCTTGTTTTAGCGAACGATTATTTTTGTGCGAAGACTTCCGGCGCACTCTGAAGATAACTCTGGCTCGTGAGAGAAATAAATGGAACGATTGCTGGCTCCCGCTCGGTATACCCGACGACGAACGGGGGTGAAGGTGATCAAGGTGATATACACCTCCGCTTCCCGCCATCGCACTTCCTTGCGTTCTTTCCGGACGGGGGATCTCCATGCCACCTAGACAGATCATCGGCCTCCTACGTGCCGATAATAGAGCCACTCTCAAGCATTTCGCCAGCCACAACACCTCCTCCAGTAGGATAGTTAGCACAAAACGAGACTTCTAACTACATAGCAATGACCTACAGTAACAAACGAACAAAAGAACGAAAATCTTAAACAATGAACTAAGCAGGAATTGGATTGAATCTCTGGACTGGTCTTCTGATTCTAGAGGACCTTCTCAGCGGTGGTGGCGATAGTTGCTGATTTTTTGGTACGGTAGACGTTGGCGTTAGCTTTGACGCAGCTGGTAGACGAGCATTCGATATGGCGCGGTCCAAATTCGGCTCAGTACTCACTCGGTACTACACTTCCGACAGCACTTTCAGACTTCAATTTTTCCCTGCGTGACTTTCCTGCTTGTCACTGCAAATCAGTTGGTTCGCATGTTTGCAAACAACCCTTCCATCTATCTCGGCGTAGTGATTCACTGAGCCAATTCGTCTCACCACCGTTCCTTTTACCCACTAGAACTGTAATAGCCTTCACTGCTCGGCATATACTCTGCTACCATTTTGAAACTTTCGCTTCAGTGCTACACCGTGCTTCTTGTCAAATTGGTGCTCCATACCAGGGGTGAGCGGATACGGGATTTTTCATTACCCGGATAACGGTGCGGATAACGGATAGGCTAAAAATGACCGGATAACGGATACCGGATAACGGATAACGGATAAGCATCCAGTGAAGCACCTCCCAATAACTGTCATCGTAACGAAACGTGATTAGGACGAGAATTTTGTGAAAGAAAGTTAATACAAGTTCTTCTACCTCTCATGGAAACAGCTGTACCTTTCAAAACAGAAACACTGTCTTGCTTAAAAGACATATCATCTTCGGGGAGAATTTTTTAGCAAATTGTTAAGAAAGAATTTTTGTAGCGAATAATATCTTTAGAGACAGCATAAAGAATAATTTTTCGAAAATTCCCAGAGAAAGGTCGCTTCTCGACCGACCCTCTGACCGAGTCGGTGTGCCTTTATACCTTTGGGCCAGCTGAACTCGGGAAAAAAATCCCGAACCAGAGTGTCCTGAACCCGCACATTCGCCGCGCTCGGTGGATGACAGTGATTTTCTGCGATTATCTTTGGCCAATTTCTTTTCCAGTAGATGGCTTTGTCGGGTTAGTCTGCTCCTCATACTAGCTTCAAAAGCCATGAATGGTATGAAACCTACTGTAATATCACGCTTGCCATTGTCTACGAGTGCCACCGCGTTGTGAAAGAATAGGAGTGCCCCATGTATGGCGTTTCGGGACTTACGGCGCTTCGTTAAAAAGGATATCCTGTATCCTTCTGTTCCCTTGACTACAAAGTCTTACACAAGAGAACGCTTTTGCTTTGGTTAAAACTTCCAATCGGAGTACGTGGAGTCACATTTGACTCACACGTCCAGTCTAGCCATTCGATTTGATGAATTAAAGGACACAGATATCGAAGGATCGAAGCTTTTAGAAATAGTTTAGAAAGAAAACGTTTGACTTGAACTAAGATAGAACTGCACAAAATGTTCTGTGAATGACTTCTCCCCCACCGTCTATGCAGAAGATCACGCGCAGCTGAATCTGCCCATTTGTGCCTTATCCGCACCGTTATCCGGTGTCAAATGCCCGGATAACGGTGCGGATAACGGATAAGGAAAAACACCCGGATAACGGTTAAACGGACAACCGGATACGGATAATCCGCTCATCCCTGCTCCATACGCTCTTGCCTTTCTTTCGCGAGAGGATCTTCATCGGAACTCACTCTGGTCCGCAAATTCCTCTCTAGGAACACGTTAGCTGAAGTCTTCCGTTCGGACTCGAATTGGGAAAACTCGTTGCAGAGGTCCAGCGAAATCTGTGTGAACTCGTTGCCACAGACGAGTCGGAGACAGTCATGCCTTCGACGGCACCTTAGTAGGACTTCGTTGCTTCCTGACAGCTAGTGCATCTGCGCACCATATCTTCACAATCCGCATCAATGATTGGTCAGTACACATATCGTCGTGTCATTTTCTTGACCCTAACTCTCCCTGGATGACCACTGTGCAGTTCCTTGAGAACCTTCAATCATAGGTCTGGAGGGACCACTCTCTCTCCAGACATCAGACAACTTCCTAGAACCGACAATGTTTTACGACGATTTTGGGAATGAGCTAACTTTTGGTTTGCCATTGCCTCGCTTTAAACACATGAGACTACTTTCTTGAGCAGGGGATCCGTTCTCGTGAACAACTCGACATCTGCTACAGTCACGGCAGCCTTCTTATCTCTCTTCCAGCAGCGTGCAGACACCATTCTCAACCGATGCGATCACAACACCCTTATTCTCGACTTGATGCTTCCGCGTCAATCTCGACAAGCGCACAAACTGCCCAAACCCCGCGGTCTCAGACATTCGCTGAATTGGAGCGGCATGTCATCTGCGCTCCAATCTCAGAAATGGGCGGTCTTCGGGTGACGTTTTACTCGCCCTTCGCCTGTCATTCACTTGCTCTTTGGATGCTTTTCTTGCTCAGCAATAGAACAGCAATCGAATAGAAAGTGAATAGCAGTCATGGCAGTGCAACATCAGTCATACAAAAAGTGAAACGGCACACAAAGACGCCTCATTTTTGAGAATGGAGCGCAGGTGACATGCCGCTCCAATCCTGCGAATGTCTGAGGTGTTGACATGACACAATGTCAAAGTCATATCCACGCAGAATCGTAGCCCATCTCATTAGACGGTTTGCGGGAAATACCTTGACTTTCAAAGATGGCTAACAACGGTTTATGGTCCAGTATCGAGCTGTTGTAAAGTCTCATATATTTGTATCTTCTTTATCAGTGTTCGATGAGAGCTTCTGTGTTAGTTTTTTATTCCAGTAGGCTTTCGGCGCTTAGCGCCTTCGTCAGACCTTAATATATTCATACAGCAGTAAAATACGGATTAACAATTGTTAACATGTAAGACCAACCGAGCAAAAGGGAGGGACGAGCAGATGTGAACGTACAACAAATGACTACCATATCCGATGTTATCTAGAGAAACTGCACTGATACGAAACACTACTGCTATTCTTAAGATGTTCAACCTGTTGTTGTCAAGCAATTAACCTTAGCACATCAACAAGCTCTTCCTTATTGTTAATTTCCGGCTGGTACCGTTTGAATTCCCGAGCTTCCATGATCTTCCTATGGAGAGTGTTCTCAAGGTGCCGGTGTACCATCACGTCGAACTCTGGGGTGGAACCTCGGGTATGAACGTTTGTACGGTGCCAGGAAGAGCTGTTGTTGGGGTAGGCTTGTGGGCGGATGAGTGCTCGACAGTGTTCATCCGACCTCTTCCTCAGTGGTCTTCCGCTTTCCCCAATGTCCTGCGACGCTGGTAGATGTAGGGGATGGACTCCTTAGTTCGGCAGTGCTGGATTCGACTCATATGGCCGACATAATAGTGTGAACGTGCATTCGCGCGCGGGTGTGTGCAAATGCTTTGTTTGGACTGTATCCTGCAGTTCGGATTTACCCAAGAACTCGCACTGTGGCGACTGAGAAGCGCATGAGAGGCGAGTTGAGGCCTTCTCTAACAAATAAATCCCTTGTCCAGGGGGGAAAATCTCTTGTCATCCCACGTCACATTACATGGACATTACTTTTCATGACGTCAATTAATTCGAGAAGAAGGCTAGCGTCCACAGGAAGCGATGCGCCCTCGAGGGGCCCGGTGATTGTGAAAAAAAAAATGCGAGGTTCCTCGATGCTTCGCGAACAGCGTCGCCGCATCGACCTATGGGCCGTGCAGGAGACGGGATGGTGCGGTAGCAAGTCAAGAGACATCGGATGCGGCTTCAACGTCGTCTACAGCGGCAGCGAAGGCACAAGAAATAGCGTCGGAATCATTGTCTCTGAACAGTACAGGGACTCCATTTCAGGCGTAGAGCGTTCTGATGACCGTCTCATGAAAATTGTTATCATCACACTACAACGGCGCATTCACTTCTTCTCGGCGTACGCTACGCAGACTGGATTTTCAGACCATGTCAAGAACGTCTTTTGGGCTCTGATTGGTGAAAAGAACGCGACAGTACCATCACAAGACACGGCCACGTAGGTATGATGAAAGACGGCTACAGGTGTCACGGTGGCTTTGGATACGAGGGGGGGGGAGGGGGGGGGGCAACGACGGTGGCGAATGTATTCTCGCCTACGCCGCTCTCATAACCTTGTCATAGCGAACTCGTTTTCTTGTTTTTCAATAAGACCCAGATCGAATACATCTTCGTGACGTGTCAAGACCATAAGCTCGTCACGGATGCAAAAATCATGGTTACGAAACGGTCACGTCGCAACGCCTAAAACTAATCTGCACGATGAAAATCACGCCGCCAAAGTTTTCTAGATCTCTAGAAGGCCTTCGATCGTGTCCCATACGAGGTAACCTGCTACACACTGCCACTGCGAAGCATTCCCAAGGTGCTTCTCAAATGGGTGCGGATGCTTTTGACCTTTGATGCTTTTTGATCACACGGGTAACGTGTAGAGCAATCCGACGGAATTCCCCATAACCGTCGCCGTACACCAAGGCTCAGACGTAATGCCGGCATCCGAAGAGAAGGATGAACTTGAATGACAGACGCAAGCGTGGAACGATCAGCTGGCACAATTTGGCTTTCGCCTGAATATTAAGAAGACCGAGTATCTGACCACCAACGAAAACTAGTACTATCAAAATTATTGGCACGGATTTCTCGCGAGCCGCTACGTTCAGGTGCTTCGGTTCACTGGTGTCATCAGACAGCAGTCTCGCTCATCAAATCATCGCACGCGTCAACGCTGCGTGGCTCAAGTGACGCTCACTGATCGGTGTGCTGTGTGACGAGAACATCCCAGACCACCTCAAGTCTAAGATCTACCGGCCGTGGTGCCCCCACTCGCGCTTTATGGTGCCGAGTGCCGGCCCGCCCCCAAAGAAATGGAGCGTCGAATCAGCGTCGTGAAGGTGAGAATGCTGCGGTGGATGGGAACCATTACACAATTCGATCGCATTTGCAAAAAGGACATACGGAAGCGATTTGGAGTTGCTGCGATAGCCGACAAGCTCCGCGAGGTGCGTCTGCAATGATCCTATCACTTCTTTCGTCAAGGCGATGAAGTTTGTAGGTTCGGCTGCGATCTAGATGTACCAATACTGTAGACGTTCATATTTAGTTTTGGGGATCACTAAACAGTGCTACGTATACTTTGGTTGGCTGTGGAAAATCCTTCATGATGAAAGAGGATTAAATTACATAATCAATTCTGAGAATGAAAACATGGACTGTCGCGATGTTGTCCCAGTATATATGAAAACTGTAAGTTTCATTGTTTTTGTCCTTGTTCAATCTTTTTCCGCTGTAACAATTTCACAATTTCCCGAGATAAGATGAAACATAACAGGACGAGGATATGTCCCCTATATGGTCTTTGAGGCCAGCCCGGTATATTCAAATCTACATGCATAAAATTGATTGTACAGTGAATCTCCGACGAGGCCGCCACAGCGGTCGGGGATCCAGAGGCGGCCACGCTTGCCAGCACTACAGCCACGTTTGCCAGCACTCCACGTCACCATCTCTGCGTACCACGTTTCATCGTTATTTTCACGGTATCAGCCAATGATCTGGCTGTGACGTGGGCGACTTGGAAGCTATCAGCATACGCGCCGCCTCTGGATCCCCGACCGCTGTGGCGGCCCAGTCGGCGCATATTCACTGTATGTACATATCAGTGGCAGATGCAGAGGGAGATTAGGCTAATGGGACGGGACCCCGAGAATGGTTCGCAGAACTTTTCAAAAAATACCTCGTGAGATAATTAAAATATTAAAAACGATAATTCTAGTGTTTTTATTATTTCGCCCGCGTCCCTAATGTGGCAAAGATGCCACTTGTTCCCCATGCTTCCTGGTTCGCCAGTGATTGCGTCCGGCGCTGGTATGTACGGTGGGCGTCGATGGCGGTGACCTATCCATAGGCTCGGGAAGAACGCGGCGCGACTGCGCCCCTCACGTTGGAATCAGGGTCAAGCGTGTGTCGATAAATTATCAAGGGGGGGGGTCGTACGGGGGGTAGGGAAAGAGGG